>OVBE01007950.1:0-17841 GCA_900406425.1 Iberis pinnata
ACGCCTCACCGCATGTTTTAGCTCGACAATAGCTTTATCAGCCCTCACAGTTGCATCCTCAACCAGTTTGATCCCAGTATTCTTCTTTGCTCTCCTCATCTCGTCATCCAAAACCCCTACCAGGCAGTTAGCCAAAGCCGTGGTCTGGAAAAAATAATCACACATCAATCAAGACGGGAGCGATTTCCGAATTGAAAAATAAAAGAAGATTGAAATATGGATTATAACAATCATACCTTAGCATGGGAGCGAGCCCAGTCAGCGTATTCCTTATGGACATAGAACGACATGTGATCATTGACTTTGGGACCACCTAAGCGGAGCTTGGACATTAGCTCCGCGCAGAAGTCCCCCTCTTCCACCATTGGAGACTGGTTGGGCCATGAAAATCTGAATGTGAACCTACCATGGTCATGGACGCCAACTGGGGATGTCTCCTGCGTGCGAGCCCTTTTTTTCGAGGGGCGTCAAGGTGGCGAGTGCTACGTCGGATCGGAGGAAGGCGAGATGATTTCTTATTGGAGCCAACAGTTTTTTCCCAACGCTGATTGCCGCAGGATGAGTCAGAGACGTCAATGGGATCTACCTCCATGGGAGCCTAATTCTTAGGGGTCTTGGTCTCTTGAGCAGCACTAAACCCAGCCGAGCTGGGAGCCCCTTGAGAGCTTTTCAACCTACGAGCTTCTCGATACGGTACAAGATTCTTCATAGAGACGGACGGAACACCTGCAGTAAAACCACGCATCAGATACCATGTGGCTCAAATAGAACAAAATAAAACCTAAGTATGGTACTTACTTGAGGACGTTTCTAATAGCGGTTTCAGCGGCAGCCAATTGCGAGACACTCTCTCCCCGTCAAACGTATTCCAATTGTTCAGTCAATTCTTCCTAAGGAGCTTCCAATTCTTCAAGAATTCAGCATATGGATCCTCGACCTGGGTCAGATGCGGGGCTGACAAATACCAAAATAAGAAAGAAAAAGGAACCTGATCAGTCAAAAAGGCCCAAAAATCAATCAACATGAAAAGAATAAACACATCCAGAAAACTCAAATTTGTCAAACAAGGAAAAGGACGTAAGATTCGATTTCAAGGAAAAGGAAGAAGGGATCCAGACCAATATCCCTGGTCCACCGAGATTGTAAATCACTAGGACTCGTAGTCCCGAAAGAAAGATGGTTGATTTCAAGAAAAAATAAAATTGTTCCCAATCCGTTTCATCCTTGGGGCCTTGGCTGGTCGCAAACCCTTGATTTGGTTTGTTGGCTAGGTGCCATAGGCCGCCCTTTGTGCCCCTTTTCATATACGTAACAACCTCTAGCATCTCGCAATTCAGTTTGAAGCCACACTCTTTCGCCTGAATCATCAGGAATATCGCATGTCGAACCCCTTTGGTCATCAACTGGCTCAGAGCCATACCCCGATGACGCAGGTACCAAACTAACAACACGGGAACAGAGAAACGCAGCCCGCATGTTTTGAAAAAGATTTCATAAAAAGTAACAAATCCAACGGGGGATTATCCAGAAACTGGCCCGGATCGGGGATTAAAAACCTGACATCAGGTAAGAGATCGAACTACTCCCAAAGCATTCTCACGGATGTAAGGAATGAACAAGAAGAAGAAAAAGCCATTATTTGAGGAGCCGTGGACGCCCTAGACTTAGCGCCGGAAGCAATGGGAGTTCCAACACTCACACTTGCCGCAAGATGTAGTGATGAGCCTCTACTCCCAGAACGAAGCGCCAGCAGTCTTGACAATGCTGAGGAACCGAGGGGGAAGAGAAATCGAAAGAAAGTTGAAAAGGGACGAAAATCCAGAGAAATTCCATGATAAATCGGAGAAGGAGAGAGCAAGTTGAATAGGGGGGATGACAAACCCTAGCAAAACTAAAGAGAAATAAGGAGTTGAGTGACAATTCCTTAGGATGCGAAGAGAGAGAGAAGGAATGGATGATTGAATGCGTAGTGGGAGACGGTTCGAGGTACTTGAGGAGAGAGAGGAGAGTGGCAGTAACTGCCTCGAGGTGTGTAAAACCGACTTTTGTAGGTGTAATATGGTGCTTTTGAAATTCAAAAATACCAAGACGTGCCACGTGAAGAGATAAGAATCAATCGCGAGACTGTTGAGATTCTCTCAATCCATATCGTAACAAATCGGCCCAACTAATGCGACATATTTGGGGGAAAATGGAATTATCCAGCCCAACACGAAGGATTCGAATGTACATGCGAATATCATACGAAGGCACATGCATGTTTAAATAAAAATGATGAATGAAGATCAACTTTTAAAAAATAATATAATAATATATGTATGGTTACGAAGTGAATTTACACCAATTTCCAAAGATCACCCAACTCACTAAGCTCGTAGGGAGACCTGGGGGCTAATCTGTTGGTGTCGAAACCCTCTCAGCAGGTTTCCAACCCAACTAGTATCACTTCCTAGATATAGCTCTGCATGTGTCAAGATGCAAAGGAATTCACCCAGCAGATTTCTACCTAAGCACGGAAAGCAAATGATCAGATACTCAAGCCGTAGACGACCTGGGCAGAAGGCGAGTATAAGCTGAATGAGATAAGAGTAGGTCCTGATAGTTCCGAGATAAGGGGGAAGCGTCGAGATCGTAATCCTAACAACCCGAGAAGACCGGAACAACCCGGACTAGGCGGAGGGGGATATAAAGCAAGAAGAGAGAGAAATGAGGCATTAGAATCTTTTGGGGGTTTAGAATGAGAATGAAGAAACCGATCTATTTTCTCCTTTATGTAAAACATTCATCGAGATCACTAAAATAGCATATTATTGTTTTTATTTTTTCGACCTGAGTTTGTGTTGCAATTTCTTTATGATTTTGACAAGAATGACGAATTATTCATTAAGATAATCATTTAAAAATTCATTGTGGGTTTTAGCATCCACAAATTGGCGCCGTCTGTGGGGAGATAATAGTTCTTTGACGCAATAAGGAAAAACGCAGCCAAATCCAACTCCGCCATGACGGAAAACACATCCATACCATCCGACGAATATGCTAGCATGATCCAAACACTCTTCCAATCTTTACAATCCATGTCCGAGAAGATGAAGACACATGACACCCTAAACAGATCCCTGCTAGACAGGCTCGACCAGATGACAAAGGAGTCCGCAGACCAAACAACGGCGATGACCAAACGGTTAGACCGAGCAACATCTTCATGACACCGCTCCACCAGGACTTCTGCACGACGATACCCGGTCTCGGGAGAACACTCCAGGAGCCTATGCTTCACTCCAACCCTGCGCTCAGTCAAGACACGAAAACGCCGCGCTGATGCAACAGAGACCCCACCCGATGGAAACTCAGAGTCAGGACAATCCGACCAGAGAGATGACCAAAACAATGGCGATACCGAGTAGCTGAATCGCACCCCAGGCCCTGAGGCTTCGGAAGACAAGAGAGACATAGCCGACCTATCCGAGGAATCCGAGGGAGAACCAGATGCATACGAGGATGACTCCCATATCCTATCTTCTCGTGCCCACAAGCGACCTTAGCAATCGATTAAGGAGATTCAGGAGATGAAAGATTTCTTACAACATACCATCAGACAAATGAACGCTAAAGTTCATCAGGCCATAAGATCGGCGCCAGAACTGGACCGACTAATGGAGGAAACACTCAGGAGCCTGTATGCCGCACACATAAAGAATGCGAGAATAAGAAACACCAGAAAAATAAAAATCCCTTTCTATGAAGGAAAGACGGATCCCATCGCGTACATGACCGCCTTTAGAATCGCAGTCAGACGAGCGCAATTCGATGAACACGAAAAGGACACGGGATACTACCAACTGTTCAGCGAACACCTAAAGGGACCAACACTCACCTGGTTCTCACAGCTTCCCGAAGGACCGATCCATAGTTTCAACCAGATGAGCTTGATGTTGTTAATATCTTCTCAGTGTACATCGAGATAGACATCTCAGACGCAGATAAGTGGAGCATGACCCAGGGTCCAAACGAGCCCCTCCAAAAATTCATCGATAGATTCAAAGAAGTGATATCACGAGTGGTCGTAACCGACAACGCCGTGATTGCCGCCCTCAAAAATGCGGTAGAGAAAGAATTTGGATTCAAAAAGGAACTAATACTGAACCCGCTAGCGACGCTCGACGATGCCCTTCACAGAGGAAAGGTGTTTTCACAGATAGAAGAGGATCTCATCGAAATGCGGAAACAAACCCGAGAAAAGGGTCAAGTGACTTAGGTTGCTACCCCAAAGCGAAACCCCCCGATGAGTAATCAAACGCTTTTTGCAGGAAAACCTAAGAATGGACCTTCGAATCAATGGAAACGACCTGAGGAGCAAGGAGGCGTCAAAAATAATTATGAATACCACAACTAGGATGGGCACTCCATTGAGGAATGCAGGAGCTTTAAGTTTTTCCTTTTCAGCAAATACCAGTCTAGAGAATTGGTGGAACCCGGCAAGGCGAGGAAAACCAACCTCAAGCATGGGACAGAAGACCAAGCCGAACAGGCCAACCCCCCCCCCCCCCCCCCCCCCCCNTGCAATCAAAGCATATGGGCGCAGGGCGGCATCGTGTGAGAAATGGCATATGAAGCCCTTAGAGACAGGCGAACCTATAACATTCGACGAAACAGACACAACAAGACTCGACGTCCCTCATGCCGATCCCCTAGTCATTGAATTGATCCTTGAATAGTACGGAATCGCAAGAGTGCTCATAGATACAGAGAGCTCGGTACATTTAATTTTCAAAGAGACTTTGTCGAAAATGGATATAGACCTCTCTCGAATCAAAGGACCACCTGCGCCATTGACCGGCTTTACTAGCGAAACATCCATGAAAATCGGAACTATCAAACTATTAATGCACATAGCTGGGGTGTCGAGGATGATCGAATTCACAGTAATCGAAAAACCGACAATATACAACGCAATCTTGGGGACACCATGGATAAACATAATGAAGGCCGTTCCGTCTACGTACTACCACTGCGTCAAATTCCCAACTAAGGAAGGAATCAAAATGATCAAAGGAAGTCAAAGACTAATCTGAGCTTGCTACCTGGCCGAACTCAAACTCAGAGAAAATTCCTTATAGCAACTACAGATTTGGGAGCCCACCCCACCTATGGAGCCGACATACAAGGAACCCAAGCTTGACGAGTGACGCAGTACTGCATATACCCAGGACATCCGGAGCGTTGCGTCGGTATAGAGTCGAAACTCCAAAAAGACTTGAAAGAGGAGTTGATCTCCTTCTTCAAGGAGAATAAGAAAACATTCGCGTGGAACATGACAGACATGCCATGGATAAGCTTGGACATTATGTTTCACGACCTAAATGCGGACCCAATCTACAAGCCAGTTAAACAAAAAAAAGCGCAAACTGGGGGTCGAGCGGCTCAGGCAGTTAGAGACGAGGTGGAAAAGTTGTGAGGAGCAGGCTCGATCACAGAGGTGAAATATCTGGAATGGCAGGCTAACCCCATAGTGGTAAAGAAAAAGAATGGCAAATGGAGAGTCTGCATAGAATTCACCAACCTGAACAAAGCGTGTCCTAAGGACAGTTTCCTGTTGCCAAACATAGATCAGCTCGTCGAAGCCACAGCTGGCTACGAACTGCTCTCATTCATGGACGCCTTCTCGAGCTACAATCAGATACTCATGCACCCTGATGATAGCGAAAAAAACCGCTTTTACTACGGACAGAGTCATATATTGTTACAAAGTAATGCCTTTCGTCCTAAAGAATGCATGCGCAACCTACCAACACTTCGTCAACAAAATGTTCTCGAAACAGCTGGGGAAAACAATGGAAGTCTACATAGACGACATGCTCGTCAAATTCTCCGATGAAGACACTCACGTGGGCGCACACCAGTTTCCAAATACTAAATACCTACATGATGAAGCTGAACCCAGCCAAGTGCACGTTCGCGGTAACCTCAGGGAAATTCCTTGGATACCGGGTGACAAGAAGGGGGATTGAAGCCAATCCGAAAGAAATCAACGCGCTATTGAGAATGCCATCACCAAAAAACACTAGAGAAGTGCAGAGACNNNCTGACTGGGCGCATAGCCGCCCTGACTAGGTTTATATCCAAATTAACTGACAAGTGCGTTCCATTCTACAACCTCCTAAGGGGAACAAGAAATTCATCTGGGACGAGAAATGCGAATCAGCTTTCAAAGAATTGAAAACCTACCTCATGACACCGCCAATCCTCTAAACGCCCCAGGAGGGGGAGACATTATATCTTTACATAGCAGTATCATCCCACGCAATCAGCTCATGTCTTGTACGCGAAGAGCTAGGCAACCAAATGCCAATCTTATACCTCAACAAAATCCTAGACGACGCCGAAACCAGAAACACGCCGATAGAGAAACTGGCCCTGACTGTGGTGCATTCGGCACATAAATTACAATCCTATTTCCAGTCTCACTCAATCGTTGTGTATTCAACCCAACCTTTGGGAACAATCCTGCACAGTCCGAACCAGTCGGGGACACTATCTAAGTGGGCTTTCGAGCTTAGTGAGCATGACATAGAATTCAGGAGCCGAACCTGCGCAAAGTCTCAAGTCTTGGCGGACTTCCTAATAGAATTACCACCTGAGTTGAATCCAACAGCAGAACCAGATGAAGAAAAATAGTCACTGTACGTAGACGGGGCAAGCTCAAAACATGGTTCCAGAGTAGGTGTACGCTTGGTCTCACTAACCGGGGAATACGAGACGAGGGATGAGAGAATGGAAGCATACTTAGGCATGGTAAAAATCCTATGTAAAGAATTTGCGGACTTCGACCTAGTCAAAATCCCTAGAGGCAAAAATATATATGCCGACACCCTAGCCGCATTGGCCTCAACTATGGACCTGCAAACAACCAGGGTCATACTAGTTGAGACCATCAATAGGCCGAGCATCTCCTTCGCGAAAGTCACCTGTGTCATCCAGGATTAAATCAAGGAATACAATGCCAACCCAGATCCCGAGGACGTCAAAGAGGATGCGATCACAATGGAAACAAATGAGGTAGAAGTGGAAATAGACTGGCGAATCGAAATACTAGCTTACATAACAGATGGGATCTTGCCACCAAAGAAATGCGACGCCAGAAAACTTAAGGCCAAAAGTGCTAGATACACCCAGCTAGATGGCAACCTCTACAAATGAAGCAAACGCGACCCACTACTAAAGTGTATATCTGGCCACGAGAAAAAGAAGATAATAAGGGAGGTGCACGATGGAGCGTGCAAAAATCACTCAGGCGGCAGGGCGCTGACATTCAAAATAAAGTGATATGGATACTACTGGCCAACAATGATCACAAAACGCGAAAAATACGCGTTGAAATGCGAAAAATGCCAAATGCACGCGCCATTAATATACAGACCAACCGAGGAAATGCAATCCATCACGGAGCCTTACTCATTTATGAGATGGTCTATGCACATAATTGGCCCAATGCACTGATCAAAACAGAAATGTTTCCTTCTCGTCCTAACAGACTATTTTTCCAAGTGGATAGAAGTCGAATCATTCACCAAAGTCAAATCCGAGAACATGGAATCCTTCATCCGGAAGAACATAATTTTTCGCCATGGGATCCCCTACGAAATCCACACCGACAACAATCCCCAATTCGCCTCAGATCGATTCAAAGATTTTTGTGAACGAATGTGCATAAATTTAACTTTCTCGACACCTTACTACCCGCAGGCCAACGGCCAAGCCGAGGCTGCCAACAAGACAATCTTAGATGGGCTAACGAAAAGGCTGGACACCAAAAAGGACAGATGGGCGGACGAATTGGAGGGAGTACTCTGGTCGTATCGAACTACACCTAGAAGAGGACAAACGACTCACCATTCGCTTTGGTGTACGTAACCGAGGCAGTAATACCAGCTGAAACTGAAGTTCCCAGCCTCAAAGTTAAACTGGCACCTCAGAACATGACCAAAATGATTAGATGCTCATCGACATAGCAGACACCGTTGATGAAAGGAGATCCCAGGCGACAATACGTTTGCAAAATTACCACAACGCCGCAGCACGGTTTTAAAACAAAAAGATCAGGAAGAGCCTATGTTTCGAAGGAGAACTCGTGCTCTGGGAAGTCTTCCCTGCAAGGGCTGAAAAGAACGCAGGAAGCTGGGCATCAAAAGGGAAGGACCGTACAAAATATCTAATGTCATCAAGCTAGGAGTATACGAACTAGAGGACACAGAAGGTAACAAAGAGCGACATCCTTGGAATGCTCAACACTTGAAATTTTTTTTTGTTGATAACTAGCAAATTATTTCCCATTTTATTACCACGCATATTTGTACCCTTCAAATTCGTAAACTACGACCTCGACTTGATCTCCATCACATGGGTATGTACGCAATTCCTTATACAGGAATTCAGCTATTGTAATTCATATTTTAAAATTCGCATCAGACCTCTCCTTATTTATTAATTTTTCTCCAAAAATGGGGGAGATGCATTCGTCTTTCACACTCCGAACCAACCCGCCTTCTCTTTCGTTATTAATTTTTCTAAAAAAATGGGGAGGTGATGTATTCATCCTTCACACTCCGACCCAGCCTGCCCTCTCCTTCTTTATTAATTTTTCTCAAAAAATGGGGGAGATGTATTCGTCCTTCACACTCCAACCCAGCCCGGTCTCTCCTTCTTTATTAATTTTTCTCCAAAAATGGGGGAAATGTATTCGTCCTTCACACTCCGACCCAGCCTGCCCTCTTTTTTGTTATTAATTTTTCTAAAAAAATGGGAGAGATGTATTCATCCTTCACACTCGACCCAGCCTTCCCTCTCTTTCTTTATTAATTTTTCTCAAAAAATGGAGGAGATGTATTCGTCCTTCACACTCCGACCCAGCCCGCCCTCTCCTTCTTTATTAATTTTTCTCCAAAAATGGGGGAAATGTATTTGTAATTCACACTCCGACCCAGCCCGCCCTCTCTTTCGTTATTAATTTTTTATACAAAAATGGGAGAGATGTATTCGTCCTTCACACTCCGACCCAGCCCGCCCTCTCCTTCTTTATTAATTTTTCTCAAAAAAATGGGGGAGATGTATTCGTCCTTCACACTCCGACCCAGACCGCCCTCTCCTTCTTTATTAATTTTTCTCAAAAAATGGGGAGATGTATTCGTCCTTCACACTCCGACCCAGCCCGCCCTCTCTTTCGTTATTAATTTTTTATACAAAAATGGGAGAGATGTATTCGTCCTTCACACTCCGACCCAGCCCGCCCTCTCCTTCTTTATTAATTTTTCTCAAAAAAATGGGGGAGATGTATTCGTCCTTCACACTCCGACCCAGCCCGCCCTCTCCTTCTTTATTAATTTTTCTCAAAAAATGGGGGAGATGTATTCGTCCTTCACACTCCGACCCAGCCCACCCTCTCCTTCTTTATTAATTTTTCTCAAAAAATGGGGGAGATGTATTCGTCCTTCACACTCCGACCCAGCCCGCCCTTTCCTTCTATATTAACTTTAATGGGGGAGATGTATTCGTCCTTCACACTCCGACCCAGCCCGCCCTCTCCTTTTTTATTAATTTTTCTCAAAAATAGGGGAGATGTATTTGTGCTTCACATTAAATACTGAGCCCGACTCAACTGGGGGCTCTCGCTATACTGATGGACCTGCTCGCGAACCTACATGGTGCAATCTCTCACCCAACCAACAAGATTAAACAACTGAAGTCCACCAAGCTATCCACCGCCATCCATTACGGTTTTTGTCGTTTTCACCTATCATATCTACCAATACTCCGAAGAAATCGAGGGGAGAATACTATACTACACCCGCGAAGGACCACCTAGACTCTAAACTTTTGCCTCTCTCTGGTAAAACTATCTAAACCTTTAAACACCCCCTTCGTTATAGCACAATACGCAATACAAAAACAATCAAACATATCACATTGTACGACCTGGCCAGTCGTATAATACATCATACACCCCCAGCGGGTATCAGCTTGAGCAGCCATCAACACGTTATAAGCGCTAAAGCCCCAAAGGATACTATACTACACCCGCGAAGGACCACCTAGACTCTAAACTTTTGCCTCTCTCTGGTAAAACTATCTAAACCTTTAAATACCCCTCGTTATAGCACAACAAGCAATACAAAAACAATCAAACATATCACATTGTACGACCTGGCCAGTCGTACAATACATCGCACACCCCAAGCGGGTATCAGCTTAAGTAGCCCTCAACACGTTATAAGTGCTAAATCCCACCCCTCTCTCAGCAGCCTGATCAGCTCGAGATTACACTTAATTTGTTCCACCAGCATTAACTTCTCCTGATACACTCTTTCATTGGCCACCTTCCCTTCACCCAATCCATCTTCTAGATAAATTGTGCCGTTATTTCCTCTTCTTTCTCTTTGAGCCTCTGTTCCATTTGATCATCCATATCCCTCATGAGGGTCGCCAGTTCCTTAGCCATGGAGGTCACTTCTTTCTTTATATCTTTCTTAGCTTTGTCATGACGAGCTACCTCCGCGCTCAACCTTTCCACATCCTTCTTCCTCAGATCTTACAACTCAACTACCTCGGCCCTCAACCTACTGTTCTCATCTGTAAGCATCTCAACTCGCCTCACCGCAGGTTTTAGCTCAGCAATAGCTTTATCAGCCATCACAGTTGCATCCTCAACCAGTTCGATCCCAGTATTCTTCTTTGCTTTCCTCATCTCGTCATCCAAAACCCCTACCAGGCAGTTAGCCAAAGTCGTGGTCTAGAAAAAATAATCACACATCAATCAAGACGGGAGCCGATTTCCGAATCGAAAAACAAAAAAAGATTGAAATATGGATTATAACAATCATACCTCAGCATGGGAGCGAGCCCAGTCAGCGTATTCCTTCTGGATAGAGAACGACGTATGATCATAGACTTTGGGACCACCTAAGCGGATCTTGGACATTAGCTCCGTGCAGAGGTCCCCCTCTTCCACCATGGGAGACTGGTTGGGCCAGGAAAATCTGAATGTGAACCTACCATGGTCATGGACGCCAACTGGGGATGTCTCCTACGTGCGAGCCCTTTTTTCGAGGGGCGTCAAGGTGGCGAGTGCTACGTCGGATCGGAGGAAGGCTAGATGATTTCTTATTGGAGCCAACAGTTTTTTCCTAACGCTGATTGCCGCAGGATGAGTCAGAGATGTCAATGAGATCTACCTCCATGGGAGCCTGATCCTTAGGGGTCTTGGTCTCTTAAGCAGCACTGAACCCAGCCGAGCTGGGAGCCCCTTGAGAGCTTTTCAACCTACGAGCTTCGCGATACGGTACAAGATTCTTCATAGAGACGGACGGAACACATGCAGCAAAACCACGCATCAGATACCATGTGGCTCAAATAGAAAAAAATAAAACCTAAGTATGGTACTTACTTGAGGACGTTTCTAATAGCGGTTTCAGTGGCAGCCAATTGCGAGACATTCTCTCCCCGTCAAACGTATTCCAATTGTTCAGTCAATTCTTCCTAAGGAGCTTCCAATTCTTCAAGAATTCAGCAGATGGATCCTCGACATGGGTCAGATGCGGGGCTGACAAATAACAAAATAAGAAAGAAAAAGGAACCTGATCAGTCAAAAACGCCAAAAAATCAATTAACATGAAAAGAATAAACACATCCAGAAAACACAAATTTGTCAAACAAGGAAAAAGACGTATGATTCGATTTCAAGGAAAAGGAAGAAGGGATCCACACCAATATCCCTGGTCCACCGAGATTGTAAATCACTAGGACTCGTAGTCCCGAAAGAAAGATGGTTGATTTCAAGAAAAAATAAAATTGTTCCCAATCCGTTTCATCCTTGGGGCCTTGGCTGGTCGCAAACCCCTGATTTGGTTTGTTGGCTAGGTACCAGAGGCCGCCCTTTGTGCCCCTTTTCACATACGTAACAACCTCTAGCATCTCGCATTTCAGTTTGAAGCCACTCTCTTTCGCCTGAGTCATCATGAATATCGCATGTCGAACCCCTTTGGGCATCAACTGGCTCAGAGCTATACCCCAATGACGCAGGTACCGAACTAACAACTCGGGAACAGAGAAACGTAGCCCGCATGTTTTGAAAAAGATTTCATAAACAGTAACAAACCCAACGGGGGATTATCCCGAAACTGGCCCGGATCGGGGATTAAAAACCTGACATCAGGTAAGAGATCGAACTACTTCCAAAGCGTTCTCACAGATGTAAGGGATGAACGAGAAGAAGAAAAAGCCATTATTTGAGGAGCCGCGGATGCCCTAGACTTAGCGCCGGAAGCAATGGGTGTTCCAACACTCACACTTGCTGCAGTATGCGATGATGAGCCTCTACTCCCAGAACGAAGTGTCAGCTGTCTCGACATTGCCGGGGAACCGAGGAGGAAGAGAAATCGAAAGAAAGAAAGTTGAAAAGGGACGAAAATCCAGAGAAATTCTAGGATAAATCGGAGAAGTAGAGAGCAAGTTGAATGGGGGGGGGGGAATGACAAACCCTAGCAAAATTAAAGAGAAATAAGGAGTTGAGTGACAATACCTTAGGATGGAAAGAGAGAGAGAAGGAATGGACAGTTGAATGCGTAGTGGGAGACAGTTCGAGGTACTTGAGGAGAGAGAGGAGAGTGGCAGTAACTGCCTCGAGGTGTGTGAAACCGACTTTTGTAGGTGTAATCATGGTGCTTTTGAAATTCGAAAATACCAAGATGTGTCGCGTGAAGAGATAAGAATCAATCGCGATGCTGTTGAGATTCTCTCAATCCAAATCGTAACAAATCGGCCCAACTAATGCGAAATCTTAGGAGGAAAATTGAATTACCCAGCCCAACACGAAGCATTCGAATGTACATGCAGATATCATACGAAGGCACATGCATGTTTAAATAAAAATGATGAATGAAGATCAACTTTTAAAAAATAATGTAATAATATATATATGGTTACGAGGTGAATTTCCACCAATTTCCGAAGGTCACCCAACTCACTAAGCTCGTAGAGAGACCTGGGGGCTAATCTTTTGGTGGCAAAACCCTCTCACCAGGTTTCCAACCCAACTAGTATCACTTCCTAGATACAGCTCAGCATGTGTCAAGATGCAAAAGAATTCACCCAGCAGATTTCTACCTAGGCACAGAAAGCAAATGATCAGCTAGTCAAGCCGTAGACGACCTGGGCAGAAGGCGAGTATAAGCTGAATAAGATAAGACTAGGTCCTGATAGTTCCGAGATAAGGGGGAAGGGTCGAGATCGTAATCCTAACAACCCGAGAAGATCGGAACAACCCGGACTAGGCGGAGGGGGATATAAAGCAAAAAGAGAGAGAAATGAGGCATTGGAATCTTTTGGGGGTTTAGAAAGAGAATTAAGAAATCGATCTATTTTCTCCTTTATGTAAAACATTCATCGAGATCACTAAAATACCATATTATTCTTTTTATTTTTTTGACCTGAGTTTGTGTTGCAATTTCTTTCTGATTTTGACAAGAACGACGAATTCCTCATTAAGATAATCATTTAAAAATTCATTGTGGGTTTTAGCATCCATAGGAGTATTGTCTTATGGGCTTATGAACTTATTGAATCTGAATTGAAATGCATGATCGAATTATCTAAATACAACGGGAGTTTGTCTTCAGTAATTCCGGATTAAGGATCTAATACTTCTGGAGAAGATTAGTCTAATATTGTCTTTTGAGTTAGAAATTATTTTCAGTAATCAATCTTGCATGTTGACATTGACCTTTAACCTGAATACCTGCGAAATTCTCTATTGCCTAGCGTTTTCGTTAATCGTTTTACAATTGTTTTTACTTTATCGTTGTTTTCATTTCTCGGTTACAATCACCATTTTAATATTTTCTTAGCTTAATTCGATTTTAAACTGAGAGTCATGCTTTCTTGGTCTCTGTGGATTCGATCCCTCATATACTACTGAGTTTGCTGTGCACTTCCGGTGAATATATTTGGGTTAAAACCTGAGTGTATCACGTTTTTGGCACCGTTGTCGGGGACCAATAATGCCTCTTAAGTTTCTTTAGAGTTTAGACTAGGAATTTTTCTTTTTACAATACTAATCGCGTTTCTTTATTCTTGATTTTCCTTTTTACAGGTTGATGATTCTATGATCTAACAAGTCAAAGGAATTACTCAGCTCTGGTAACAAGGACCTCTTGGATATAGAACGCTCGATCCGGAAGGCGAGAAGGAACTCTCAATCCTCCAACACGATGGAGGGTAATCTCATTCCTAATCCGTTCTTTCTCGAAGATCCGAACGACCCCCGCCCCCTCTAGTTCGTCGGATCTCGGTTGAAGAAATATGGTTAAACAACAACCCACCTCCCCTCCTGAGATAGACAATGAAATTATCAATCTGATAGGAGGAGGAGAATTAGGAAATCAAGTGCCACATGGAGTTCAAAGAGGTGGTAATGGTAATCAGATGGAACCTGAAGTCATTTTGCTGAATGACCCACTAGAACAGACTTTCAATCACCCACCTCAACAAGACAGGGTTCTCATTGGAGACTTCAACAACCCTGAAGTTTTCCTCACTAATAGGAATTCTCTTCATCGTCGTCAACCTCAGAGACAAGATTATAATTTCCCGTTCCAGCTCATTCAGCTCATACATCAGAGTCAATTTAGTGGTCTTCCTATCGAGCACCCCATGGATCACATAGAAAATTTTGAGGATATATGCAACACTGTCCAACTTAATGAGTCCCTCGAGACTTTATGAATTGTAAGCTCTTTAATCACTCGCTAGCGGACAGAGCTCTAAGGTGGCTAAAATATTTACCACCTAACTCCATAGAAACTTGGGATGATTGTAAATCTAAGTTCTTGATTCAGTTCTACACTCCTACCAGGACTAATTATCTGAGAAACCAGATTTCTCAGTTTCATCAAGGTCCTTCAGAATCTTTCTACGAAGCATGGGATATATTCAAGGAGTATCTTCGAGATTGTCCTCATCAAGGATTTTTCAAGCTGGATCTTCTAAACACCTTTTACAGAGGTATTGAGCAGCAATATCAGCTTTCTTTGGATATATCTAGTAATGGAGATTTTATGACCAAGCCAGTGTACGAAGCATATTAGCTTATAGGCAATTTAGCTGCGAGTAGTAGTAACCATTGTCCAAATTCGGATAAAAGGGGAGGAACATCTGACTCAGAACCCTCAGAACTGGCTGATGTAAAAATGCTTCTTACTCAATTTCTCAATAATCAGAATCAGAAACAATTGTGGTTGTCTGAAGACGTAGAGAAGACTGGAGTATATTTTTTTTGCTCTTCAAGAACCTCAAATTGTAGAAGACGAAGTGAGCTACATAAATAGCCAAGGTCAAAGAGTGTTCAACCAAATATACAATCAAGGGTTCAACAAAGGCGTTATCCATAAGGCTTTTGTGCAAAACGCTGGAGGGATTGGTTTTTAAGGAAACCGGAATATGAGCTTTGTTCCAAACTACAATTCAGGCGGCTTTGAACAGCAATCTCAACCTATTTATAAACAAGCATCTCCACCTCAAGCTCAACAAGAGGACAAGATGGAAGCTATGCTCAAAAGGATACTCGAAGTTCAGCAACAAACCAAGAGGTACTTAAATGTTAAGATGGATAGCATATACAGTGATTTGAATCAAAAAATTTGAAAGCTTGTCTATTCATATCAAGCATTTGAATACTCAAGTGGTTCAAACCGCTGAAGTTGTGAAGAGACCACCAAGTTTTCTTTCTGGGATGTCTGATTCAAGTTCCAAGGAGGAATTTGTGAATGTTGTTATGTTGAGAAGTGGAAAGTCTCTGGTTGTAAGAGAAAAAGCTGATGAAATTCTGGTCAAAGAAACTGAAAAACCTGCAAAAAAGCCGTGTTTGGAAAAATCTGGAAAATATGCAGAGGTTGAGATCGATCAATCGAAAAATTCGGAGAAATTCAGATTCTCTAGATCGATCGATCCAAGATGGATCGATCGAACCTATTAAGGCAGGGAGTTACAAAATTTTAGATCGATCGATCCCTAATGGATTGAATCGATCGATATGTCAATCACATATTCGAAAACTAAAGAGATCGATCGATCCAAGCATGGATCAATTAATCTAACTCCTCAGAATGCTGAAACTCCAGTTCGAGTTTACAAACCTAAGGTTCCGTACCCAGTGCAACCGAAGAAGTCTACAAAAGATCTCGAAGATGCAAAGTGCAAATAGATGATCAAGGAATTGACCGTTTGATTACCATTCTCTGATGTTTGTCAAATGATTCCTTCTTTAAGAAAATATGTCAAGGACATGCTCACAAGCAAGATTACTTTTGAAGAGGGAGCAATGATAATCACAGAATAATGTAGCTCGATACTCCAGAAACGTATGCCTAAAAAACTTGGAGATACAGAAAGCTTTGTTCTATCAGTAGAGATTGGTGATATTACATTTGCAAGATCTCTTTGTGATTTGGGATCCAGTGTGAACCTTATGCCTCTTTCTGTGGCTAAAAGGTTGGGTATGACGGATATAAAAGGTACCAAGATCTCACTCATCCTTGCTGACCGTTCTGTAAAGTATCACGTAGGAGTTCTTGAGAACCTTCCTGTGAAGATTGGGACAGCTTTTGTACAACCGACTTTGTGGTTCTGGAGCTTGGAGAAGAACCAAAAGATCCTCTCATATTAGGAAGACCCTTTTTAGCAATAACTGGAGCTATTATTGATGTGAAAAAGGTAAGATCGATCTTCATGTCATTTACTATGCCTCTAGGACTCTTGATATAGCTCAATGCAATTATGCAACAACTGAGAAAGAGCTCCTAGCGTTTTTCTTTGCCTTTGAGAAGTTCAGATCCTATCTAGTAGGATCCAAAGTAGTAGTCCACACCGATCATGCAGCATTGCGGTATCTCCTTTCTAAAAAGGATGCTAAACCCAGATTATTATGTTGTATTTTTATTTTGCAGAAATTCGATTTGGAGATTAAGGACAAGCGGGGCATTGAAAACGGAGTTGCAGATCATCTTTCCCGACTTCAATTCGAAGAAGGCGTTCCTATAGATGATTCTTTTCCAGAGGAATGCATTTGTGCAATAAGCACCATCGCGGATGAGAATTTCTCCATCCCTAGACTCCATAAGACTGATTTGATTACTCATTGGTTTCGAGATTTTGCTAACTACTTAGATGCTGATGTTGTACCACATGATTTCTCAGGATATTGAAAGAAGAAGTTCTTGAGGGATGTCTGACATTACTACTGGGATAAACCATATCTCTATAAGCTTTGTAAAGATGGTATGTTCCGAAGATGTCTGCCTGGAGAGGAGATTCAGAATGTTCTGTATCATTGTTATGGTTCAGATTATGCTGGTCACTTCACTACATTCAAGACGATTTCTAAGGTACTCCAAGCAGGTTTCTGGTAGCCAACTATGTTCATGGATGCTCATGCCTATATCTCTTGCTGTAATTCGTGTCAGCGACAAGGGAACATTTCAAAGCGAAATGAGATACCACAAAACTTCATTCTTGAAGTAGAGGTTCTTGATGTGTGGGGAATTGACTTTATGGGTCATTTCCCTATTTCTCATAATAACTTTTATATTTTAGTTTCTGTTGATTATGTGTCTAAGTGGGTTGAAGCAATTGCTAGCCCCACTAATGATGCGAAAGTGGTACTAAAGTTGTTCAAGTCTGTGATTTTTCCCAGGTTTGAGTTGTCATCAGTGATAGAGGTACTCATTTCATTAATAGGGTCTTTGATGGATTGCTTAGGAAGCATGGGGTGAAGTATAAGGTTGCATCACCATA
>OVBE01007951.1:0-15190 GCA_900406425.1 Iberis pinnata
TCGAATGGTTATGTTTTCAATAAGCAGTTTGGTATAAATGTATTTTTTTAATGGGCTGATGATTTGGGTGGTTTTGTTGCTGTTTCTGAGTTATAGTAGTTTTGCAAGATATCAATTGCAAATTTTTGCTTCTGAGTATGGTTGAGTTACCTTTTTTACTTGACCGAATGAGGTTCAATTCTATACTTCGCCAATTTCTTGCGTTTTTAACAATTCTTTCAGAGCTCTTAAGTAAAATATTCACATTTTATAGATAGATTCTAACAGTTCCAATACAAGATTAGGTTACTCCCAAGATTTTCAAGAGGGTTTTATATCCTCCGTCCACAAAGAGGTCTAATGCCATCCTCGCCCGAATACCTTGAACATTGCTATTGTTTATACCATAACAAACTACACCAAGCGCTAGACATTCAATAAACTTCAATGTAAACACCCCACAATCACCATTTATATGGTTTTGTGGAATGTTTTTGACATCCATCCATCGCAAGGTAAAATTTTCCCCCGTAGGTTCTCGTTTTTCATGTGGAACATATTTGTCCAGCATCTGTGGAATCATCTGTAGTAGCGGTTGAAAAGATTTGAACACTCTAGTCGTACTTTCTAGTCTTACGTGTCCAATGATTGAGTCGTACCAATCAATCGTCCCCTCCTGCAGATGAACGTGATACGCCAACCAATGTTCGGTGCCAACTGGCTGCGCCCCGTACAAGTGATCCACATCTATAAACCACTTCTTTTTGTCTGACGGTCTTCTAGTAACATGCCATTTCCTAATTTTTCATACTCTTCATAAAATTGAAAGGCATCTGGTTCTTTTTAGAATTGTTTTTAATCGAGGTTTTGCCATGAATTTTGGAACCAGTTATCGACAAACCCAATACGGTCACTCCAGAATGGGGTGGGCTCTTGCATGGACTTTCGAATGAGGACTCTAATATATGAAGCAATATATTGTAGAAAGAAGCGTAAAATATCATAACCCGGTCGTCGAAGAGTAAATAACTCAGTCACCTATATAAAAAAACCTAGCCATTAACTAACTAACCACGCCGTAAAGTAGACTCACAATATCAAACATCCATCCAAAGCGCTGATCCTTTCCCCACGCATTTTGTATAGTAGTAAGCACATTGAAGAACATACCCTCATTCTCTGACTTATGTCCCTTCCTGTACAATTAAACACATCTCAATTTATGCATAGAATGATGATAGAGTGATTAACATATGGTCTTAAGGTCCATACTTGAATTGCTTTAGGTGGTCCATGAGTGCCTTCCATTGCGTCGGCTCAATAGGTGCTGGAGGATCATATATTGATACAGAAGGATTAATACCCTTCTTGTGGATGCTAAAACCCATAATAAATTTTTAGATGATTTTGTTAATGAGGAATTCGTCGTTCTTGTCAAAATTAGAAGGAAGTTACAACACAAACTCATGTCGAAATGAATACAAAGAAGAATAATATGTTTTTATTGATTTTGAGGAATGTGTTTGTACAAAGATAGATCGATCTCTCTACTCTAGTTTTAAAAACCCAAAAAGAATCTCATGCCTCATTTCTCTCTCGTATTGCCTTATATCACCATCCACCTAGTTCAGGTTGTTCCGATCTTCTAGGATCGTTGGGATCACGATCTTAGTGCTTCCCCCTTATCTCGGAACCACTTGGACCTAATCTTCTCTTGTTCAGCTCGTAGTCGCCTTCTTCTCAACTCGTAATCGCCTTCTGCTCAGCTTGTCTACGATATGAGTAGCCGATCGTTCACTTTCTGCGCCTAGGTAGAGACCTGTTGAGTGAATCTTTTTACATCTTGATATATGCTGAGCCATTATCTAGGAAGTGACACCGATTGGGCTAGAAACCTGCTGAGGGGATTTCGACACCAACATATTAGCCCCTAGGTCTCTCTACGAGCTTAGCGAGTTGGGTGACCTTTGAAAACTGGTGGAAATCCACCTCGTAACTATTCATAGATTATCAGATACTTATTATATTTTTTCTTTAAATTGACATTGGTCCATCATTTGGTTTATTTTAGGCGCATTTGAGTCCTTCATGTCAGGCTAAATAATTTCATTTTTCCCCCAAGAGATAGGATTAGTTGGGCAGATTTGTTATGATTTGTATTGAGGAAATCTCAACATTCTTGATTGATTCTTATCTCTTCATGCGGTGCATCTTGGTATCTTCGAAATTCAAAAGCATCATCATTACGACTACAAAAGGCGGTTTTCGCACGACTCGAGGCAGTTACTTCTACTCCTCTCTCTCTCCTCAAGTATCTCGAACCATCTCCCACTACGCTTCAACCGTCCATCTCTTCTCTCTCTCTTTGCATCCTAAGGTATTGTCACTTAACTGTTTATTTCTCTTTAATTTTGTTAGGGTTTGTCTTTCTCCTTTTCAATTTTCTCTCTTCTTCTTCGATTGGCTCCAAAATTTCCCTAGATTCTCGTCTTTTTTTTACTTTTCTCTCTCCGTCTTTCTCTTCCCCCTTGGTTTTCTAGTGATGTCGAGACAGTTGGCGCTTTGGTCTGGGACTAGAGGTTCTTCGTCGCATCCCACGTCCGCGGCCCCTCAAATAATGGCCTTCTCTTCCTCTCGCTCATCTCTTACCTCTGTGAGAACGTTCTGGGAGCAGTTCGACCTTTCACCTGATGTTAGGTTCTTAATCCTAGATCTAGGACTGTTTCAAGACAATCCCCCGTTGGGGTTTGTTACTGTATAGACTTGCGGGCTGTGCTACCCTGTTCTTGAGCTGCTAGTTCGGTATCTGCGTCGTTGGAGCATGGCTTTGAGCCAGCTAATGCCCAAAGGGGTCCGTCACGCCATATTCCTGATGATTCAGGCGAGAGAGAGTGGTTTCGAACTGAGCTGTGACATGTTAGAAGTTGCTACGTACGTGAAGAGGGGCACGAAGGGCGGCCTCTGGTACTTAACCAACAAACCGAACCAAGGGTTTGCGATCGGCCAAGCCCCCAAGGACAAGAAAGATTGGGAACAATTTTATTTTTTACTTGAAATAAACCATCTTTCTTTCGGGACTACGAGTCCTAGTGATTTACAATCTCGGTGGACCAGGGAGATTGGTGTGGATCCCTTCTCTCTTTACCTTGGAATATGATCTTAAGTCTTTTTCCTTGTTTGACGAATTCACGCTTTTTGGATGTGTTTATTCTTTTGCATTGATTGATTTTTGGGAGTTTTTGACTGACCAGGTTCCCTTTTCTTTGTTGTTTTGGTGTTTGTCAGCTCCGCATCTGACCCAAGTCGAGGATCCATCTGTTGAATTCCTGAAGAATTGGAAACTCCTTGGGAAGAGTCGATGGAACAATTGGAGCACTTTTGATGAGAAGAGAGTGTCTTGTAACTCGTTGCCACTAGAGCCCCTATCAGAAACATCATCAAGTAAGTACCTTACTTAGCCTTCACTTCGTTCAATTCGGGTCACATGGTATCTAATGCGTGGTTTTGCTGTAGGTATTCCATCTCAGTGTCCATATGTTTCCATGAAGAATAATGTACCGTACCGTGAAGCTCGTAGGTTGAAGAGCACTCAAGGGCCCCCAACTCGGCTAGGTTCAGTACTGCACAAGAGGTCAAGTCCCCTAAAGATCAATCTCACATGGAGGTAGATCCCATCAAAGTATCTGACTCATCCTGTGGCGGCTAGCGTCGAGAAAAAGCTGTTGGTTCTAGTAAGAAGTCATCTTGCCTTCCTCCAATTCGACGTAGTACTCATCATCTTGACGCCCCCTCGGAGAAAAGAGCACGCACGCAGGAGACATCCCCAGTTGGAGTCCACGACCACGGCGGGTTCGGGTTCAGTTTTTCTTGGCCCCACCAGTCTCCCATGACGGAAGAGGGGGACCTTTGCGTGGAGTTAATGTCCAAGCTCTGCCTAGGCGGTCCCAAGGTCTACGATCACAGGTCGCTCTCGGTCCAGAAGGAATACGCCGACTGGGCTTGTTCCCATGCCGAGGTACCATTGTTATTATCCACCTTCATATCTCCTTTTGTTTCTTGATTTAGAAATCGGCTCCCATCTTGATTGGTGTGCTACTCTCTTTTCCAGACCGAGGCCCCAGCTAACCGCCTGGTAGGGGTTTTAGACATCAAGCTGAGGTGGACAAAGAAGAACTCTAGGATCGAGCTAGTTGAGGATGGAACTGCGAGGGCTGACAAAGCTATTGCCGAGCTGAAAACTGCAGTGAGACAGGTTGAGGTACTTATAGATGAGAATAGCAGGCTGCGAGCCGAGGTAGTCGAGGTGGAAGATCTGAGGAGGAAGGATGTGGACAGGTTGAGCGTGGAGGTAGCTCGTCATGACAAAGCTAAGATAGATATGAAGAAGGAGGTGGCCTCTATGGTTAACGAGTTGGAGATTCTTATGAGGGACCTGGATGATCAAATGGAGCATAAGCTCAAAGAATAAGAAGATGAGATGACGGCGCAATTCGTCAACAAAATGGATCAGGTGAACATGGGAAAAGACTGGACAGCGACTGGGTCTGACATGAGTGAGCCCTCCAAGCCTAACCCGGTTGAGGACGTTGGCTGAGGAGGAAACGGAGAAAGAAGAGGTCGAGGGGCTTGATGCCGTTTTGGGCGGAGCACTCGATAAGGCGGTTGAGGTTGCTGTGCAGATCAGTGAAATTGCAACTATTCCAAGGAAGGAAGCCCCTAAGGTGAAGGTGGCGCTGCTGACCAGGATCCGAATGCTTAAAACCTCCTCCCTCTTATCTTTGTTTACCTTTAGTTTCTAAAACTCCTTAAATGTTTTGTTGTCTCTGAATTTAGTGTCGGGGGGGGGGGGGGGGTTTNAGCGAAGAACCTAAAACTTTGCTTTTAAATTTAAGTTGGTATTTCGGTTTATAGCTTTGTTTGCTGCTTTTGAGTACTCGTTTCGGGCTGAGTTTTCGCTATGATCTTCTTCTTTTTTTTTTAAATTGTGATGATGCGTATTAGGATTACGCCTCATGTGTTTGAAAGCAAAATTTGATATGCGTTTTGCCGTTAAAGGCGATATGTCTGAAGTTGCATATTCTATTTGAGGGATCGAATGTTAAAAGGTACAATTAGTGTTTCGGCTGTTTGACAGTGTTTGCTATATGTTTTAATGTGTTATTGCGAGAATAGGCTCGACTTTAGCGCTTATAACGTGCTGAGGGCTGCTGAGGCTTATACCCGCTGGAGGTGTGCGATGTATTGTACGACTGGCCAGGTCATGCAATATGATATGTTTGATTGTGATATGATTTGCGTGTTGTACTATGACGAGGGGGTGTTTAAAAGTTTAGATAGTTTTACCATTTAGCTGAAATTGTAGTCTAGATGGTCCTTCACAGGTGGAGTATAGTTTTCTCCCCTCGATTTCTCCGGAGTATTGGTAGATAAGATAGGCAGAAACGATATTAACCTTGTGGATGGCTGTGGATTAGCTCAGTGGACGCAGGTATTCAGCCATGTAGTTTGGGTAAGGGGTTGCACCACGTAGGTTCGCGAGCAGGTCTGTCAGTCATATCGAGAGTCCCTGGTTGGGTCGGGCTGAGTATCTAGTGTGAAGGACGAATACATCTCCTCCATCTTTTGAGTTGGGTTGGGTTGGAGTGTGAAGGACATATACATCTCCCCCATTTTTTGAGCAAAATTTATAAGGAAGAGACAGGGTGGGCTGGGTTGGAGTGTGAAGGACGAATACATCTCCCCCATTTTTTGAGAAAAATTTATAAGGAAGAGACATGGCGGGCTGGGTTGGAGTGTGAAGGACGAATACATCTCCCCCATTTTTTGAGAAAATTTATAAGGAAGAGACAGGGCGGGCTGAGTTGGAGTGTGAAGGACGAATACATCTCCCCCATTTTTTTGAGAAAAATTTATAAGGAAGAGAGAGGGCAGGTTGGGTTGGAGTGTAAAGGAAGAATACTTCTCCTCCATTTTTTGAGAAAAATCTGTAACGAAGAGACAGGGCGGGCTGGGTTGAAGTGTGAAGGACGAATACATTTCCCCATTTTTTGAGAAAAATTTATAAGAGAAGGAACAGGTCTGACGCAGATTAAAATTAAAAATTACAACAATCGAATTCTTGTCTAAGGAATTGCCTACGTACCCCTGTGATGGGGATCAAGCCGAGGTCGTAGTTCACTGAATTGGAGGGTACAAATATGCATGGAAATGAAAAGGGACATAATTTGCTAGTTACTAACAAAAATATTTCTTTAAGTGTTGAGCATTCCACGTATGTCGCTCTTCGTTTCCTTCTGTGTCTTCTAGTTCATATACTCCTAGCTTGATGACCTTAGATATTTTGTATGGTCCTTCCCATTTGATACCCACCTTTCCTGCGTTTCTTTCAGCCCTTGGAGGGAAAATTTCCCGGAGCACGAGCTCTCTTTCAGCGAACCGTCTCTTCCTGATCTTTTTGTTGTAGAATCGTGTTGCAGCGTTGTGGTAATTTTGCAAGCGTATTGTTGCCTGGTCTCTCTGGTCGTCACCAGTATCTACTATGTCGATGAGCATCTGATCATTTTGGTCCATGTTCTGAGGTGCCAGTTCGACTCTGAGGCTGGGAATTTTGGTTTCAGCTTGTTTTCCCGCCTCGGTTCCATATACCAGAGCGAATGGTGAGTCGTTTGTTCCTCTTCTGGGTGTAGTTCTATAGGACTAGAGTACTCCCTCCAACTCGTCTGCCCATCTGCCCTTTTTGGCGTCTAGCCTTTTCTTTAGCCTGTCTAAAAATGTTTTGTTTGCGGCCTCGGTTTGGGCGTTGGCCTGCGGAAAGTAAGGTGTTGAGAAGGTTAAACTTATGCACATACGTTCACAAAAATCTTTGAATCGATCTGATGCGAATTGTGGGCCGTTGTCAGTGTGGATTTTGTTGGGGATCCCATCGCGGCAAATTATGTTATTCCAGATGAAGGACTCCACGCTCCCGGATTTGAATTTGGCAAATGACCCTGCTTCTATCCACTTTGAGAAGTAGTCAGTCAGAATGAGAAGGAAACGTTTCTGTTTCGATCTGTGTATCGGGCCAATTATGTCCATAGACCATCTCATGAATGGGTCGGGTGTCGTGATAGACTGCATTTCCTCAGTTGGTCTGTATATCAATGGCGCGTGTTTTTGGCATTTTTCACATTTCAACGCGTATTTTTCGCCGTCCGTGATCATTGTTGGCCAATAGTACCCATATCGCTATATTTTGAACGCTAGCGCCCTGCCGCCTGAGTGATTTCCACAATGCTCCATCGTGCACCTCCCTTATCATCTTTTTTTGTCTCGTGGCCAAATATGCACTTTAGTAGCGGGCCGCGTACGCTCTATTTGTAGAGGTTGCCATCTAGCTGGGTGTATCTAGCACTTTTGGCCTTAAGTTTTCTGGCATCCCATTTCTTTGGTGGCAAGATCCCATATGTTATGTAAGCTAGTATTTCAAGTCGTTTACTTACACTTCAACCTCGTCTATTTCCCTTGGGACCGCGTCCTCTTCGACGTCCTCGGGATCTGGGTTGGCATTGTATTCCTTGATTGAATCCGGGATGACGCAGGTGGCTTTCACGATGGTGATACCACACATAAGTACGCTTCCATTCTCTTATCCCTCGTCTCGTAATCCCCGCTGGATTGGTTTACTACTAGCTGAGAATCACAATAAGCTGTTACCCACTTAGCTCCGATTGCTGTTGCCAATCGTAGCCCAACAATCATCGCTCCATACTCGTCTTCGTTGTATGAAGCAACAAAATATAATCGAAACGATTGCTCGACCATCTCCCCTGTTGGGGAGACCAAGCGTACGCCTACTCCAGAACCGTGTTTCGAGCTTGCCCCATTTACGTATAGTGACCACTTTGCTTCATATGGTTGTGTTGCTGGATTCATATCAGGTGGTAATTCTATTAGGATATCCGCCAAGACTTGAGACTTTGCTCAGGCCCGAACTCTGAATTCTATGTCATGCTCACTGAGCTTGACAACCCACTTGGATAGTCTCCCAGACTGATTCGGGTTGTGCAGGATTGTTCGCAAAGGTTGGTTTGAATACACCACAATTGAATGAGATTGAAAATAAGATCGCAATTTTTATGCTGAATGCACCACATCCAGGGCCAGCTTCTCTATCGTCGGGTATTTGGTTTCCGCATCATTTAGGATTTTGCTGAGGTAGAGGATTGGCATTTGGTTTCCTAACTCTTCGCATACGAGAACTGAGCTGATCGCGTGGGATGATACTACTATGTAAAGGTATAATGTCTCCCCCTCTTGGGGCTTTGAGAGGAGTGGTGGTGTCATGAGGTAGGTTTTCAATTCTTTGAACGCCGATTCGCACTTCTCGTCCCAGATGAAATTTTTTCCCTTTCAGGAGGTTGTAAAATGGAAGGCATTTGTCAGTTGATTTGGATATAAACCTAGTTAGGGCGGCTATGCGTCCAGTCAGTCTCTGCACTTCTCTAGTGTTTTTTGGTGATGGCATTCTTAATAGCGCGTTGATTTGTTTCAGATTGGCTTCCATCCCCCTTCTAGTCACCAGGTAGCCGAGGAATTCTCCTGAGGTTACCATGAACGTACACTTGGCTGGGTTCAGCTTCATCCTGTAGGTATTTAGTATATGGAAACAGGCGCGCAGGTCGTCCACGTGGGTGTCTTCGTCGGAGGATTTGACGAGCATGTCGTCTATGTAGACTTCCATTGTTTTCCCCAGCTGTTCCGAGAACATTTTGTTGACTAAACGTTGGTAGGTTGCACCTGCATTCTTTGTAGCAATAGATGCCTCTGTCTGTAGTGAAAGCGGTCTTTTCCCTATTGTTGGGGTGCATGAGTATCTGACTGTAGCCTGAGAAGGCGTCCATGAATAAGAGCAGTTTGTAGCCGGCTGTGGCTTCGACGAGCTGATCTATGTTTGGCAATGGGAAACTGTCCTTGGGACACGCTTTGTTTAGGCCGTTGAAGTCTATGCAAACTCTCAATTTGCCATTCTTTTTCTTTACCACTACGGGGTTGGCCAGCCATTCCGGAGATTTTACCTCTGTAATCGGGCCCCCTCCTAGCAACTTTTCTACCTCATCTCTGACTGCCTGAGCACGCTTTGCCCCCAGCTTGCGCTTTTTCTGTTTAATCGGCTTATAGATTGTGTCTGCGTTCAGCTCGTGAAACATAATGTCTACGCTTATTCCTGGCATGGCCGTCATGTTCCACGCGAAGGTGTGCTTATTTTCCTTGAAAGAGGAGATATGTTCCTCTTTCAAGTCTTTTTGGAGTTTCGATCCTATGCCAACGCAACGCTCTGGATGCCCTGGGTATATGCAGTATTGCGTCACCTCGTCAAGCTTGGGTTCTTCGTAGGTCGGCTCCGCAGGGGGGGGGGGCTCCCCTATCTGTAGTTGCTATAAGGATTTTTCTCTGAGTTTGAGCTCGGCTAGGTAGCAAGCTCGGATTGACCTTTGACTTCCTTTGATCTTTTTGATTCCTTCCTTGGTTGGGAATTTGACGCATTGGTGGTACGTAGATGGGACAACCTTCATTGCGTTTATCCATGGTGTCCCCAGAATTGCGTTGTATATTGTCGGCCTGTCAATTACTGTGAATTCGATCATCCATGATACCCCAGCTGCGTGCATCAATAGTTTAATGGTTCCGATTGTCATGGATGTTTCGTTGGTGAAGCCGGTCAATGGCGCAGGTGGTCCTTTGATGCGTGAGAGGTCTATGTCCATTTTTTCAAGAGTCTCTTTGAAAATTAAATCTACCGAGCTCCTCGTATGTATGAGCACTCTCGCGATCTCGTACTCTTCAAGGATCAACTCGATGACTAGGGGATCGGCATGAGAGACGTCGAGTCCTGTTGTGTCCGTTTTGTCGAATGCTATAGGTTCGCTTGTCTCTAAGGGCTTGATTTCCCATTTCTTGCAGGATGCAGCTCTGGGACCATATGCCATGATTGCGGTTACCGATTTTAAGCCAAACTGGTGGTTCTCCATGTTCATATTGATCCGTGTATTGAATGGTAGGGTCGGTGCCGTTTGAGGTAGTTCTTCTCGATCTTGTTTTGGGGGGGGGGGTTGACCTCTTCGGCTTGTTCTTCTGTCCCCTTCTTGAGGTTGGTCGTCCTCGCCTTGCCGGGTTCCACCAATTCCCCAGACTGGTATTTGCTGAAAAGGAAATACTTGAAGCTCCTGCATTCCTCAGTGGAGCGTCCGTCTTGGTTGTGGTACTCACAATGTTTTTTGACGCCTCCCTGACCCTCAGGTCGTTTCCATTGGTTCCAAGGTCCACTCTTAGGTTTTCCTGCAAAAAATGTTTGATTACTCAAAGGGGGGTTTTGCCTCGGGGTAGCGGCCTGAGTCACTTGACCCCTTTCTCGGGTTAGTTTCCGCATTTTGATTAGATCTTCTTCTATTCGTGCGAACACCTTTCCTCTGTGGAACGCATCATCAATTGTTGATGGCGGGTTCAATATTAGGTCCTTTATGAATTCAGACTCTCCACATACCACATTTTTAAGGGCGGCATTTGCGCCGTTTTTGGTTACCACCACTCGTGATATTACTTCTTTGAATCTATCAATGAATTGTGGGAGGGATTCGTTTGGACCCTAGGTCATGCTCCACATATCTGCGTCTGAGATGTCTCTCTTAATGTACATTAAGTAGTGCTTTAGGAACATCATGCTCATCTGGTTGAAACTGTAGATTGATCATTCGGGAAGCCGTGAGAACCAGGTGAGTGCTGGTCCCTGCAATTGCTCGCTGAACAGTTGGCAGTATCCTGCGTCCTTCTCGTGCTCATCAAACTGCGCTCGTCCGACTGCGATTCTAAAGGCAGTCATGTACGCGTTGGGATCCGTCTTTCCTTCATATAAAGGGATGTTGATCTTTCCGGGGTTTCGTATTCTTGCATTCTTTATGTGCGCGGCATACAGGCTCCGTAGTTTTTCCTCCATTAGTCGGTCTAGCTATAGCGCTGATCTTGTGTCTTGATGAACTTTGGAGTTCATTTTTTGGAGGGCCTGTCGCAAGGAATCATTCATCTCCTAGATCTCCCTGATCGATTGCTGAGGTCGCTTGTGGGCGCGAGAAGGTGGGATATGTAAGTAATCCCCCCTCGGATTCGTCAGATGGGTCGGTTCTGTCCTTATCGCCTCTGAAGCCTCAGGGCTTGGGGTGTGATTCGGGTGCTCGGTCTTGCCGTTGGTTTGGTCACCTTCCTGGTCGGGTTGTCCTCCCTCTAGGTTTCCATTTGGTGGGGTCTCCATTGCATCAGCACGGCGTTCTCGCGTCTTGACAGATTGCGGGGTTGGAGTGAAGCGTAACCTCCTGGAATGTTCTCCTGAGATTGGGTATCGTTGTGCGGACGTCCTAGTGGAGCGGTGTCATGAGGACGTTGCTTGGGCTCGCCGTTTAGTCATTGGCTTTGTTAGGTCCGCGGATTCATTTGCCATCTGGTCGAGCCTGTCTTGCAGGGATCTGTTCAGGGCGTCATGTGTCTCTAGTTTTTTGGACATGGATTGTACGGATTGGAGGAGTGTTTGGATCATGCTAGCATATCCGTCAGGTGGAATGAATGTGTTTTCCGTCATGGTGGAGCTGGATTTGGCTGCGTTTTTCCTTCCTGCGTCAAAAAACTATTGTTTTCCCCACAGACGGCGCCAATTTGTGGATGCTAAAACCCACAATGAATTTTTAGATGATTTTATTAATGAGGAATTCGTTGTTCTTCTCAAAATTACATGGAAATTACAACACAAAGTCAGGTCGAATTTTGATGAATGTGTTTGTACTAAGATAGATCGATCTCTCTATTCTAGTTCTAAAAACCCAAAAAGATTCTCATGCCTCATTTCTCTCTCTTCTTGCCTTATATCACCTTCCACCTAGTTCGGGTTGTTCCGATCTTCTAGGGTCGTTGGGATCACGATCTTGGTGCTTTCCCCTTATCTCGAAACCGCTTGGACCTAATCTTCTCTTGTTCAGCTTGTAGTCGTCTTCTGCTCAACTCGTAATCGCCTTCTGCTCAGCTCGTCTACGACATGAGTAGCCGATCGTTCACTTTTTGCGCCTAAGTAGAGACCTGCTGAGTGAATCTTTTTACATCTTGATATATGTTGAGCCGTTATCGAGAAAGTGACACCGATTGGGCTAGAAACCTACTGAGGGGGTTTCGGCACCATCAAATTATCCCCAAGGTCACTCTACAAGCTTAGCGAGTTGGGTGACCTTCGGAAACTGGTGAAAATCCACCTTGTAACTATTCATAGATTATCATATACTTATTATATTTTCTCTTTAAGCTGACATTCATTCATCATTTGGTTTATTTTAGGCGCATTTATGTCCTTCATGTCGGGCTGAATAATTTCATTTTTCCCCAAGAAATAGGATTAGTTGGGCCGATTTGTTATGATTTGTATTGAGGAAATCTCAACAGTCTTGATTGACTCTTATCTCTTCATGCGGTGCATCTTGGTATCTTCGAAATTCAAAAGCATCATCATCTCGGTATCCTCAAGTATCTCGAACCATCTCCCACTACGCTTCAACCGTCCATCTCTTCTCTCTCTCTTTGCATCCTAAGGTATTGTCACATAACTGTTTATTTCTCTTTAACTTTTTTAAGGTTTGTCTTTCTCCTTTTCAATTTGCTCTCTTCTTCCTCGATTTGCTCCGAAAATTCCCTAGATTCTCGTCTTTTTTCGACTTTTCTCTCTCCATATTTCTCTTCCCCCTCGGTTTCCCGGCAATGTTGAGACAGTTGGCGCTTCGGTCTGGGAGTAGAGGTTCTTTATCGTATCCCACAGTGAGCGCAAGTATTGGGACTCCTGTTTCTTCTGGTGAAAAATATAGGGCGTCCACGGCCCTTCAAATAATGGCCTTCTCTTCCTCTCGCTCATCCCTTACCTCCGTGAGAACGCTCTGGGAAAATTTTGACCTTTCACCTGATGTTAGATTCTTAATCTCAGATCCAGGACAATCCCCCGTTGGGGTTTGTCACTGTATACAAGATCTTCTTCAAGACTTGCGGGCTGCGCTTCCTTGTTCCTTAGCCGCTAGTTCGGTATCTGCGTCGTCGGAGCATGGCTCTGAGCTAGCTGATGCCCAAAGGGGTCTGTCATGCCATATTCCTGATGATTCAGGCGAGAGAGAGTGGTTTTAAACTGAGCTGTGACATGTTGGAAGTTGCTACGTACGTGAAGAGGGGCACGAAGGGCGGCCTTTGGTACTTAGCCAACAAACCGAACCAAGGGTTTGCGTCCGGCCAAGCCCCCAAGGACGAGACAGACTGGGAACAATTTTATTTTTTTCTTGAAATAAACCATCTTTCTTTAGGGACTATGAGTCCTAGTGATTTACAATCTCGATGGACCAGAGAGATTGGTGTGGATCCCTTCTCTCTTTTCCTTGGAATCTTATCTTAAGTCTTTTTCCTTGTTTGACGAATTCACGCTTTTTGGATGTGTTTATTCTTTTGCATTGTTTGATTTTTGGGAGTTTTTGACTGACCAGGTTCCCTTTTCTTTGTTGTTTTGGTGTTTGTCAGCTCCGCATCTGACCCAGGTCGAGGATCCATCAGTTGAATTCCTGAAGAATTGGAACCTCCTTGGGAAGAGTCAATCGAACAATTAGAGCAACTTTAACAGGGTGAGAGTTTCTTGTAACTCACTGCCACTGGAACCGCTATGAGAAACATCATCAAGTAAGTACCCTACTTAGGCTTCGCTTTGTTCAATTCGGGTCACATGGTATCTAATGCGTGGTTTCGCTGTAAGTATTCCATCATAGTGTCCATCTGTTTCCATGAAGAATCTTGTACCATACCGGTGAATCTCGTACGTTGAAGAGCACTCAAGGGACCCCCAGCTCGGCTGGGTTCAGTATTGCACAAGAGGTCAAGTCCCCTAAAGATCAATCTCACATGGAGGTAGATCCCATTGAAGTATCTGACTCATCCCGTGGCGACCAGCATCGGGAAAAAGCTGTTGGTTCTAGTAAGAGGGAGATCTTTGCGCGGAGTTAATGTCCAAGCTCCGCCTAGGTGGTCCCAAGGTCTACGATCACAGGTCGCACTTGGTCCATAAGGAATACGCCGACTGGGCTCGTTCCCATACCAAGGTACAGTCGTTATTATCCACCTTCCTATCTCCTTTTGTTTCTTGATTTAGAATTCGGCTCCCGTCTTGATTGGTGTGTGACTTTTTTTACCAGAACGAGTCCCTAGCTAACCGCCTGGTAGGGGTTTTGGACGACGAGCTGAGGTAGAGAACGACGAGCTCTAGGATCAAGCTAGTTGAGGATGCAACTGCGAGGGCTGACAAGGCTATTTCCAAACTGAAAACTGCGGTGAGACGGGTTGAGGTGCTTACAGATGAGAATAGCAGGCTGATAGCCGAGGTGGAAGATCTGAGGAGGAAGGATGTGGACAGGTTGAGCGTGGAGGTAGCTCGTCATGAAAAATCTAAGATAGATCTGAAGAATGAGGTGGCCTCTATGGCTAACGAGTTGGCGGTTCTTATGAGGGACATGGATGATCAAATGGAGCAGAAGCTCAAAGAAAAAGAAGAGGAGATGACGGCGTAGTTCGTCAAGAAAATGGATCGGGTAAAGGGGAAGGTAGCTAATGAGAGGGTATACCAGTTGAAAGAAGGGGGGGGGAAACACTGGAGGCTGAGCAGAGAGACTTGGAGAACGATCTGGGTTGATTTAACGAGGAGTTGGCCATATTGGACTTCAAAGAACTGAACATGGAAAGAGACTGGACGGCGACACCGACTGGGTCTAACTTGACTGAGCCCTCCGAGCCCAACCCGGTCGAGGACATTGATCCCTATGGTACGAATTTCCCCTCTCTAAATCCTGCTGAGAAGGTTGTTGCTAAAGGTAATCAAGATGAGGTAATGGTTGAGGAAGAAACGGAGAAAGAAGAGGTCGAGGGGCTCGATGCCGCTGCGGGCGGAGCACTCGATAAGGCGGTTAAGGTTGCTATGCAGATCGGTCAAAATTGAAACTATTCCAAGGAAGGAAGCCCCTAAGGGGGGGGGGGTGAAGGTGGCGCAGCTGACCAGAACCCGAATGCTTAAAACCTCCTCCCTCTTATCTTTTTTTACCTTTAGTATCTAAAACTCTTTAAATGTTTTGTTTTCTCTAAATTTAGTGCCCGGGGGGGGGGGGGGGGGGGGGGGGGGGGG
>OVBE01007952.1:0-17835 GCA_900406425.1 Iberis pinnata
TGTGACTTTATATCATGGTAGAGCAGCATTAGATGTCCAAGATTCTCGGTTTTTATCGTCTGTTGATAGCTTGGTTTAGGCAATAGATTTTTTGCGTGTAATTCATCCACATAAGCTTTTCATTGCCTTAGAAGATGCGGATCTGGTTGAGGCAATTCACAGACCTTCGGATTGGCCAAAATACCAATATCTGGTTGAAGGGATTGTGAGGTCCTTTTCGGTTTTTGAAGACCTCAGGATTGTAAGAATCATTAAAGGAGATAATAATTGTGCAGGAAAGATTGCTAGGAGTGTTGTCTGTGATGGAAGAGTACAATCGTACATTCAACGATCGGTTCCAAGTTGGCTTGTTCAAGATCTTCAAGAGGAAGCCTTTTTGTTTCGTTCTTGTGTGAGATCTCTTTAATTTTATTTGGTTGGACTTTATTTTGTTCCTCTATTTCATCCTCAGACGATTAAAAAAAAAAACAAAAACTAATAAATACAAAAACCGATTAATGTTATCACTATTATCACACACTAATTTTTTTATTCATATAACCAAAAGTCGAAACTAATAGTATGATTTTGAAATGAGGCCCTAAAATTTTTTGAAGTCATGTTGAATTTGAGGGTAACGTTTCACTTTTTACTCCTCTGTACATAATATATATGATAAAGTAAGTTATTGTCACTCTTAAAACTTCTAATAATGCGTAAAAAGAACAACACTCTCACATTTGGCAAAATTTTACATTTACTCTTACTGATCTCTATATGTTTTGATCAAGTTTTTGCCTCTTTTTCACATTACGAATAGCTTAGAATATTGTTCCACCTAACTCGCAGTTATTAGAATGACAAAAACATTAAGCACTCAATATAAGATTTATACAATAACCTTATTACTATAATCATTTTGTCACATTAATAACAACTGGTCTAGTAACTTAAAGTCTTAAACTATATCATAAATAGATTTTCACTCATTATACGAGTGACAAAGTTGAAATCACTAGCCTAATAATAAAAAACATACGTAACAACCATTAAATCATTTGCTTCTTATTTTTATACTTTTTATCGACTATGAGATACAAATGATCAAAAAACATGTACTCATACTTAACTAACCTTTAAATCTTTGTATCTATTTAATCAATTCATTGAGAAATATATATTGTTACAAAAAAAAATTATTTCCCCATATTTAGAAAATAGCGAGTCAATTATAATTTTTTGCTTTCTACATGGTTTTAATTTACAAGATTTTTTTTTTCTTGCTTTCAAGATAATCAGAAGTCTGAGCTTTCTTAATTTTAATACTCAATATCCATTTTTGATGGTTTCAATTCATATATAATATTATATTTTCTTCTTGTCTTATGTAGCTTTGTCTTTTAACAGACGGATACACATCAACAAATTTTCACCACATTTATATATTAAATAGTTTATTCATCATACTTTTTAAATTAAACAAAACCAAGTAAATTCATAATATATTTTTTCTATTATAATATTTGAAGGTAACACTAGATATCAAGTAGTATCATATGTTTATGGAGATTAACATATGTGGATCCCATATTTATAATCCACACTTTAATTATAGCCTAATTTAAGATAATCACATAAATTATATTCCTTCTATTTTGTTTAAAGTGTTGTTTAAGATTATTTTACAAAGACGGAGAAATTTGTATTTTCTATAACAAGAACAATAAATTTTTTAAACCAACCAATTTAAAATTACCACAATTATTCTATTAGTCAAATAAATCGAACACATTTAATTTTTTATTGAAAATATAAAATAGCAGTTAATTTAAAACAAAAACAAAACTCTAAAAAAACACATAAAACAAAATATAGGGAGTATGTTTTTTGTGACTATTGTGAAGCAATTATCAAATTAAAGCATGGAATAGAAGGAGAAAACCTAAAAATTAAACAAACAATTTATAAGTAGAAATGTCCAAGGTTACACAAATATGTTTTTTTAAAGAAGCACGAATATTATTTTTTGACTTTATAAGCCAACTTTTTTATATATTTCTTTCCACCTAACAAATCATATTGATGAAGAACACAAAACCCACTTTTAATAATTTTATGCTATTGCTATGTCATTGCCACATCACATCACTTAAGTCTTTAACTTCATGGAACATCGAAATTCATTTAAGAATCAAAGATTTGTTTACATTCACGCAATTTGAACATCTTAAATAATGTAATTAAAGAGTAAAAATGATGAAAAAAGAGAGCAAGTGGTTCACGACGGGCTCGAGAGCACGTGTCGCTGTCTTAACGGACACTTGCAGACTTCTCGATCACTGTTCCCGTTACCAGACCACTGCACGTGTCTCCTTCTTGGTCACCCAAATTTCTGCTTGCTCTCTATAATATTGCTGCTTCTTCAATTTTATTATTATTATTATTATTATTATTATTATTATTTATTAGTAGTATTTTTATAAGATTTAGTTCTTTTTGTCAAACAAATTTTAGTTAAAATCCATTGTGATTGGCTTCATAGTAATTGTTATGCTAAAATTAATTTCCTTTACGTGTCATTTTTGATTTTCAATAAAAAATTATGCATAAATATTTAATAGTTTACAAATTTTAGTTAAGAATTGTGAGACACTCATTTTCCTAGTAAGAGTTTAAGAGAATTTATTTAACTATTTATACCGGTTAAACATGTTTATTTTTGAATAATAATTTTAGATGTGCTTATTTTTGAATAACAATTTTGCGAAAATTTATTTTTGATATCATGTGAGTGAAGACAAAACACGAGTGATGAAAAATTACACGATTTTATATTGTAGCACACCTGATTGTTGTTGAGTCGTGGTTATAAATCAATTAATTATTTGAAAGAATATTTTTTTAATATATTTAATATAATTTTATAAAAAATTATTAAAATAATACTTATTGTAAAATGGAGGAATTATTAGTTATTACATAGTTTTTAATTAAAACATCGATTTTATGGATTGAATATATTTGGAGAACTCAAGTTGGTGGAGTGGCTCCATCCGAAATGCAAAAGCTAATGAACACATAAAAACATTGTTTATTGCAACAAGTTGAACAGTGATTTTAAGCTTAGCTACATATATTTAATAGTGGATATACGTTTATTAGTTCAGTATCTTTGTATAGAATACCAAGTATGTCACGTGGATTATCATTATTCTAAAAGTGTAGTCTTATAAGATACATTGTGACTAACTAATATTCATGTGTTTATAAAAAAAAATAACTAATATTCATGTGATATATAAATATAGACCAAATGATATACGTGAAAAGAAAACTAACATCATACACAAAATATGTGTTAAGGCATATTCTTCAGTAAAGTATATAGTGAATTCTTATATTCTGAATTTTTGAATAATATATTACTTTTTTTTTACTTGAAACAACTATGAAAATATGTCTCAAAATCACAAATACATCAAAACATTTAACTTTTTTATAGAGGTTTTAGATTTGTTATTTCAGATATAAGCTCATACACTTTTATCCCAAAGCCTAAAACAAACTCATAACATTACAACATACTAAACAAATTTAGAAATAAATTTTAGAAAATTCAATAAGACTCGAAATCTTAAACAAGTCCACAAAAACTCTAAAACCGTGTTGAAAATCCTATGGCTGCTGCCGCCGACCTTGCTGTGAGACCCACCAGTGATGAACTGATGACCCAACTTCGGCTTTTGAAATAGCGGTGACTACCACACTCCCCCTCCCCCTCCCTTGGTTTAGCGACAGTACGCAACGGATGTGGTCTCCATACCGCCTTCTTGTTCTGCCGCTTCTCTTGCCTTCAGTAGACAAATTAAAAGAACCGCCTCGAGGTAGCTCTGCTTTTAGCCACGACGTCTCTTTTGCTTCGGCACCACGAATAATCTATCCAGAAATCTTCGCCGCATAAATTTTTACACCCTAAACTGACTCCCGATGAATTTGGAGGTGTGAAGAAAGAAATAGATCTGCTTCAGCGAAAGATTCAAAGGAGAACGGGCGAGTTCGCAGGCTGTGGAGTCGTTGATGAATCCAGGGGCAATAAAATATGGTATTGTGGTCGGCGCAAAGAAAATTCGTCTCGCCAAAAATACAAATCTTAATAAATTTTCGTCGGATGAAAAAGAGAGTTGAGAGAAACAAGGCTTGAGGAGAGAGGAGAGAGAAACAAATTTTATGAGAGTTTATTGATTTTTTCCAATCAAATTGTACCGTACTCTTAAATAAGATTTTCCAACAGAAAAAATTACCCTTGAATTGTTGAAGTATACTCTTCTAATACTATCACATATATAGGCATATACTATATATTTTACATAGAGAATGGGTATTTTAATTATTTTAAAACTAGCAGGAATTAAAACTTAACTAGAAATAAAGAATAGAATATAGAAGTTAATGCATGGATCTGTTGTAATAATACTGTTACGACCACAGTTAGTGTCTTAGTGATGTGATGTTATGATTTTTTTAAACAGCTTTTCATTGCACATTTACTGTTTTCTTTTCTAAGAAATAGTAACTTTGACAAAATAAAGAAGAAGAAGAAGAAATAGTAGAATAGTTCAATTATTGTATAAATTGATAACCAAAGGTTATCTGTGTTTCCACGCCAGATAATTTGTCGTGGTTTATCTGTAGATTATTCAACCTGTATATAAATAGCAAAAACATCAACAACAACAACAAAATGATTTAAATCAAAATACTGTTTTTAGCATCATTCAAATAAATTTTCAGTGGACTATTCAATTTTATTTTTGGGGAAGTGTATGGTTAATTGTCTGTTTTAATATTTTCTTCCCCAAAAATTGATTATTAATACATGTAATATATGATGAAGTAAAGTTTAACCAGGCATGAATTGAGTTTTGTTCAGATCCGTACTTGAAAAATCTGAGGTCTAATACGAAATGAAAATATGAGGTCCTAACAAAATAAAACGCGAATAAATTTTGCAAAAAATGTATGAGTTAGCAAAAATACATATCCTCAATACTAACAATTATTTAATGTTTCTTAAAATTAGTTCTTTTTACTTCTTTTTTTCCCTCAAAGTCATCCGTATTTTTTACATTCTTAAAAATTATGAAATCTACAAAAATTATTAGGCACAATGTGTATGCATTGTTCGTTTGTAGACCTAACAATGGTTTTGTTTACAAAAATAGAGTCAAAGCAAATAATCATCATTGGTTTTTAATATTATAAACAAATCTAAAATTTTTAAGGAAACAAGATTTATTTTTTAAAAAAATTAAGAACTTTTTTTTATTAAGAAAGAGAAATGCAAAAAATAAAAAAATTTATATTAGAGAAAACCCGATTTAAAAATAATTTTGTAAAATTTATATTTTAAATTTTGTTCATAATCATTACTACTATTGTATGAACAAAATGTTAATTGATTCTCTAATTCATTCCGCACTTTTAAACATTTTTTCGTACTCGCTTCTACCTTTGCGTATTCGCTTCCGATTCCGTAAATAATTATAACATAAGTGATTTTTGTATTGGCCAAACATATTTTCATTAATGAATAACATAAGTTGGAATTAAAAAAATTATACAAAACATAAGAATATAAGTTGTTGCATTAACATAAAGATGCGCGATATAAGTACTTTTCTTAAACAATTGGATCAAGCAGACCGGTTCTGAGGTCAAGCAGAGCAAGCACGAGTTTGCGGTCTATTTTATATTTTTAAAATTTTATTTTAAGAACTGACCCATTTTCAAAAAAAAAAAAAAAAGAAATGTCCCAAGTTTTTCATTTTATAATGCGTCCTTTAAAATCTCAGGACCAGATCAGGAGTCAAATGTGTTAATTAAGTTTTTATTAAAGAAAAAGTGTGTTGATTAAGAGAGTACATTAGAATAAAATGAAGCTAGTGTCCTTTTCAAAGTGGACCATTAACGAGTCAAGTTGGTTATGACTCATGATTAATTTAGTTTTACCCATTAAGCTTCAACTTGCTATATATGGAATAAACCCTAATTGTGATTAGTAAGATAGGTCCACCAGAGGTATATACCTTTCCATTATTAGATTGAACCTTACTTAATTCATTATATTACCCATTGCATTAAGATTAGTCTATGAACTAAACTTGATTTTATTGGTTATTTATCTTCCACACAATCATGGAAGGACCACAACATACACCCATATATTTGTTGCAACATTTATCTAATTTATGTCAATATTTAATTAGTTATTATTTTGCCAACTAAGTATGTTTATTCAAGTGAGTTCATAGTCATGTTCCAATTAAGAATCAAAATTATGATTAACTTAGGCAAAATAAATTTATTACGCATTTGATTAGTCAATTATGGTAAATTTTAAAATTGACATTGGTCAAAGTCAAATGGTTTAGTTAAGTAACAAAAACATATAATTCTTTAGTTTCGATTTAAATTATACTACATTTGGTTTAATCACGTTATTAATCAATTTTGGTTTTTGATTGGTTTAGTTTGGTTTATATGTCCACACCAATTTTCCTTTATATGCGGCTTAAAAGTGGAAAGTCTCCAAAATTTAAGGCCTTTCCAACAATTTAGGCGAAATAGACGGAATCGCCAAATATTTAACTCACCAGCCTCCTCACAATTTAAACCTTATTACGAATATGGAAACAAAGTTTCCAAATGTTGCAAAAATCACCCTTCCTCTTTAACTCAGACGACAACGATCACAATAATCTGAAGTACACGAGCTTAAAAGATGTGATTTCGTGCTCTGATGAATCTGGTTCGTTGTTTTGTCACCATCAACATTATGTTCCTTCACAAGAAGGGTTTTTATTATCAGACATGGATTCTTCTAACATTGCCATTAGAAACGAGCTAGTGAAAAGAGCAGCTTCAATGTATCTTCAATCTTCTATGATTATCTCTGCTCCTGACACAAACTGGTTTCAGAGATTATGTTTAAAGGCTGTTGCTGCGGTTGATTGTCTTAGACCGGTTTACCGGATTTTCGCTCGGTCTAGTTAAGGATCATTCAACTTCTTCATTGTAATTGTAAATGTGTACATATTGTATAATGTTAGATAATCAAAAGAAAAGTTTCGATTCCTCAACAAGTACTTTACCTGAATCATAAGAATCGATCTATGATCGATCATACCTATGTAGACTAAGCATCATACAAGTCTTTTCTTAGCTCGTTTGGAAGAAGACCTTAGCGTCTCTTTTACCATATCTTCCGGACCTCTTATGTCGAGAAACGGCTGCAGAAACAGAGCAAGATCAAACAAGTCAACACACGTGAAAAGCCAGTCTAGTATGATATTCTCACCAATTCGGTTCCACGTTTAACAATTTCAATCCAACCTCGAAAGAACCAGACCTTGTAGACAATTATAAAAGTTCTATCCTTACATTAATCAACCGGTATCATCCTTTTGGGTCGTTTACTACTTAATCGAATCAATATGCAATTAACATGATAAACTTAACCAAGACTTTATCTTAGATAATTTGATTCATTTGAACAAGTTAACATAATTCACCTAAAGGCTACAAAGTTCATACAAAGTATAAACAATGAGTCAGTGTTCTTCGCAATAGGAGATTGATTTCTAACCTCATCTGTTCTCTTTTGAAGATCCAAAAGTTCTCTGCAATAAGCAAGGCATTCGGTGTGATAAGCTGAAGCTAAATCCTTAATCAAAGCCTTCCTTTTGATGATCCCAATCACTTTCAAAAACAATGGAGTTGAACAATTTGGTGTTAAAGCAGCTAAATATTGAACAATCATCATAACAACAACACAAGTATTTGTGAGTCACTATACTTTCATGAATCTTGAAACTAAGAAATATAATTAACTCACTAACAAAGGAAAAAGATAAAGCTTTATCGACTTTTGGATCAAATTAGTGATTATGCAGCGCCAATGATTAACAATGACAGAGATAATTCTGGGACATAAGCTTAGAGGAAGGAAGATTGAAGAGAAATCAAGAGTATAAGGTAAGAAGAAACCCTAGAAATCAATTTGATCTTAATCATGCTGCAGAAGAAAAGGGAAGTTAGAGTATTACTTCGACTAGGATCGAATTTAGGCTGCGTAGACGTTTTCGGCGGCGGATTTTCGGGATGGGGTGAAGATTCCGGTAAAGAGAGAAGAGGAGGTTCCGGTGGAGTTGGCTTCTCTTCCTCCGCCATTGAAGTAGTTTCAATTTTTTTTTTTTCTGAAATAACAGGAAAAGTGAGAGGGTTAAAAAAAGTTTTAATTCCAATACTATAATTTTAAGAGAAATTCCTTGAAACACGACCAAAAGAAGTTCAAATTTCAAAACTACCATACATTCCCAAAAGTTCCAAAAATACCACACACTCTCAAATGTTCCAAAAATACCACAAACATAAAAAGTGAATTTTAAGAATTTAGAATTTAAAATTTTGGGTTTGGGTTCACTAAGTAGAGTTTAGGGTTTAGTTTTGAAGGGGGTAGGGTTTGGTTTTGGGGTTTTCGGATTTAAATTTAAAGTTTTAAAGTTATTTCAATTTTGTGGTATTTTTGGAACAAAAACATTTTTGTGGTATTTTTGGAAATTTTGAGAGTGTGTGGTATTTTTGGAATAAACATAACTTTTTGTGGTATTTTTGAGAATGTCCCTAATTTTAAAAATGTTATTAATTTAAAATACTTTTAAAGTTTTTAAATTTAGATTAGCAATCTCAAAAGTAAATTTTAATCTACTTACCAAAAAAGTAAATTTTAATTTCTTCAAAGGTTTAAATTCTGAATGAAGATTTCAAAAATTTAAATTTAAAATCTTTAATTTACATTTTTTATTTGCGGTATTTTTCAAAAAATTATATTTTAATATTATTTTTGAAACAGTTTTATGTAATATATTTTTTCACACAAATCAGTTTTGATAGTATTTCATGAAAATCTTTTTTTTGAGAGTTTTTTTATTTTAATTTCTTGCTGTGATTTAATTAATTGTTTCACAGTTTGTGTTAAAAAAAGAAGTTTGACTTCATAAACTTTGTTTTTTCCTTACCTTTTTTTTTTAATTCTATCCAATGTCTATTTAATTTACTAGTCTCCTTGTATCATATATTTTTTTATTTATTATTATTTCAACTCTTCTTCAATTATATTTGTTCATGATTAATTTCAATTGAAAACTGTTGTTTGTAGGTGTCAAGAAACAACATTTGCTATAGATGACATTAGAACAAATGCAAAGTGTCCAAGTCAAACTCTATAAATAATCCTGTTGTCCCTCTCAAATCTGCAGATTTTTATGAGCCTTGTTGAATCAAAATTTAACAAATAGATTAATAAATTTGTTAAATTATTATATTTGATTTGTTGATGCAATTTTGGAATACTATCTTGTTTCTATGGGGTTTAGATAATTAATAGGATTGTGTAGATTACAGGAATAATCATCCATTATGTAGTATGTTTGTTCCTTTGGCCTTCCTTGTTGAGTCTTTGGCAGTGTTTTGAAGCAATGCAACATATACATTCTTCATCAATTGTTTAGGGCTTCTAAGAGCAAAATTATTGGTAAAACCCAAATTAAGATTTTTTAGATAAATTTATTAATTTATTAAGGATTAGAGAAAAATTAAAAAACTTTACTTGTTTTAGGAGATTAATGGTAGAACCAAATGGTGGATCTATGAAATAAAATAATATTATTTTTGTAATTATAATTTTTAATTAAAAATATTTGAACATAAATTTTATGAATTATTTGAACATAAATTTTATGAAACAAACTAGTTAATGCATTAATATTTGAAAGTAAAACTAAAAATCGACATAGAACCAAAAATTTGAGTATTTTTTGGTATTTCGGGTCTAAAATACCCGAAACCGACATAGAACCGAAGATTAGAAAAGTATCGATTGGGTATTTGAATTTAGGTCTGAAGAACCGGAATCGAACATAATACCCGGAAGCTCAGCCCTACACAAAATCATGAATAAAAAATGTGGAACTGAACCGAATATTAGAAAGTATCAATTGAGTATTCGAATTTAGGATCTGAAGAACCGAAACTGAACCGAATACCCACAAACCAAGCCCTAGAAAAAATTATGAAAAAAAAACTATAAAAAAAACAACTCAAAAAAAGAAAAAAGAATGGCCAGTAACATGATGCTATATGGCGGTTCTGATACTTTTTCAAAGTATCTCAACCAAGATACGTTTCTCGCCAATTTTTTATTTTTTTTTAGATTCGGGTTAAGAAACCCTGTTAATTTTGCTCTAAGGTTTCTCTCTTGGGTGCAGGCCAGTTTGGGCACTGGTAAACTCATTTCAATTCTAATTGTTACTGTTGGGCTTTTATTTCTTGAATTTTAGGATCTAGACTAATGATATATGAATGTTATATTCTGATGTAAAATTTATATTTTTAATTGAAAACCTTTAAAAAAGAACATACATTCTTCACCGACAAATTAGAAATTCAAGTCATGTACCTAACTCTTTCACCTTGGTGAAATTTTTAAATCCAGAGATTTGACATGTGAAGTTCATGGAATCATGGTGTACAATTCACAAAAGAAAAAGAAAAGAAAAAACTCCATGGTGTTTTCTTAAGATACATGCACGAACAAATTGTGTTTTAATATATATTTTTTTTTGTTAAAGAGTTGTGTTTTAATATTATCTCTTTTTTATTTAATTCTTCTGATAAACAATTATTTTAATAGTTAATTATAATGTTGAACTAGTATAGTAATTGTGATCAAAATTCAAGACCGATATACTATAGCAGATATTATCCATATAAAACAACCGAAATATTTTTATTAGTAAAAAAGTCGCATGCATTTGCTTTTTTTTTTCATGATTAGTTTTTTTTTTTCTTTCCAACTCCGTAAAAGTTTGATCCTAAAAACAAAGCAAATGCATGCGACCTTCTTACTAATGAAATTATCTGGCCGTTAAAAAGCGTTTGTTAAAAACATTAGCGTTTTGAGATCGTTTTGAGATCGCTTCGAAAACAATTCGCGGAAACGGTACAGACATATCGCAAATGCCATTTTACAAAAACGTTAAGAAATTATATAAGAAACGATTTGCGAAAAACGCTATAAAGCGACTCACAAATGCCGTTTTTACCGATTGATTTTACAGAGGCGTATTTGAAACGCGGGTTGATAATCGTTATAAAGAAACGATTCGCGTAAACGGTAAAAAGCGAATCGCAAATCCAAAATTTATGCGATATGGAAAACGATTTAAATCAAGAACCGATATGAAAAAATTGAAAACTATGTTCTGATATCGTTTTATAAAATCGTTAAAGCCTAAAAAACGGTTCGCGAAATCACTAGTAAATGATCGCGAAGGCGTTTTTGAATACGATTGAAAAACCGTTTGAAAAGGTGTTTTTCATAGATCGAAATCCTCAATTCCGATTATGCTATATGCGTAAGCGAATTTAAAGAATTAAGTTTGTAGGACCGTGTGAAACCGAATTAAAAAACGACTGAAATATCTTATTCAAAACGATTTAAAAACCGAAATAAAAACAAATATGTTGTACGAAGTAATCTCAGGAAGACTTACGTGAGAGAGAAGACGAGAGATTGATGGATTTTTTTTTGAGTGAAAAAAGGTTGAGAATGAATGAGACAAGGTCGACCTTTATAGGTGAGTGGAGCGTAATCGAAACGGTTGAGTCCGCGAATCGAGGCCAAAAATTAGGGAACCGTTAGAGACTCAGTCAAACGCGCGAACTGGAGAGAGATAAAATTGAACCGAAAATAATTTTGGTTTTGGTTCTGTTTCGGTTAGAAATCGAACCGCCAACATATTAAAAAATGGGCCAAAAATCCATAGAAAAATCCATAGAATTTTTTTTCAAAAAGAATACTTCTTGATGGACCTGAGACATTCCCAAAGGGCAAATACCCAATGACCCGCGCCCAAAAGCCCAACGACCGACTTGGCGCACACGCGTGTGGGTGGCCCATCTCTCTCCAATACACCATAGTGTACTCAACCCAATTAAACATAACTATGCCTTCTCCCGTATATATACTAGTGGAAAAAAGTTTTCCCAAGCAATGTAGTACAAAAAACACTTATTGAACTTAGTAACACTAAGTCAACATTTTTTGTGTGTTTATGGTTGTTTACGTTGCTCTCTTACACTTCCATTTCTTATTTAAATTACATTCAAATTTGACAAATGAATATTCCAAATTATAATACTCGTTATAAGGTTTTTGATGCATTCATAATTCGATCATCCGGTGAACGTTTTTACCGAAAATTTCGCCGGAACATTGGTAATAATCCATTTGAAATATTAAGTTCCAACATGTATAGGGTTCGAATTTGTAACATGTTTTATATTATTATTTCTAAGATCGACTCTACTTATGTTTCTGCAAAATTCAATTTTCAATAATTAGGCTAATAGAATCTTTGGTTTGGTAAAAGACCAAAACTTTGTAGGCAATGAGTCCGTCAACCAAGTTAATAAACAAAAATAATTGATGTCCATGGAACAAGAAACAAAGACTAAGATGACAACAAAAAGTCTTGACAAAGGAAGGTTGAAAAAAAAAATGCATGATGCTTTTCTCTAGAAAACTATAACCAAATATGTGTTTTTAATAATTAAGGGATTATTGTTTAATGGTTGAGATATTCGTTAGAATGTTCAAACCCTTTTGAAAAGAATAATTTACGTCTTAAATAAATATTATTAACGGTTGACTCTGAATATTGAAAAAGATTATAAATCAAAAGTTTGGAACTTCTACGGTTTATAAAAAAAATGTGTTTTAATATTAGAGAAAAGCGTCATGCTTTTTCTTGTGAGCTATAACTTTAATATAACAAATATCAAATGAATATCCAAAAAAAATCTCACATGACACTCTATAAACGGATAACATAAAACCATGTATATCTAAATTTATTATAGTTAGACTTTATTGTTAAAAAATTCACCTACAAATAGTACAATTGATCTATTCTTGTATATATATCAACTGTTTTTCTTTCTTAGACTTTCTAGAACCTCTAAACTTAGCACACAAAAATAACCTAACTAATAGATAATTACTACGTCATCATCTTGATATTTTTGGATATTGATATAAACCTTAAAAGTCTATTATAATCTTCTCTATATAAACCCTTCTTTTATCATCCAATAACTAAACAACCAAATCTTTGAGGAAATTATATAAGATCACAATCTTCTTCCCTCTACCCATCTTAAAACAAATCTCTTTCATAACAAAAAAAACTCTTTCCAATATGGCAAATGAAATGAGATTTATTCAAACATGGGGAGAGGTTGCACCTTCATTATCTCATAGGATTCAACAAAGAAGATTATCAAGAAGCATCTTGCAACCTAAATTGGAAACAATCATTGAAGAAGGATGTGATGATTTTGCTATTATGGCACCAAAAAGGATTGTGATATTTCTTCCTCTTTTACTTTCAATGTTTTTGTATTTTGTATTTTATAAAACTATCAAAGACTATTGATTGTTTCTTTCATTTGTTTGCATAAGTTTTTTTATGACAAAATCTCTTCATGTTATTATGTCAAATAAAGTTAGGATTCGTTTATTAGAAAAGGTATGTTGCATTAAGCCAAAGTTTTAACCAAAAATCCATCTAAACTTATTGGTATGCGCATAAAACCAATTTATTTTATTTGATTTTTTGTTTATTTTTTGATACTTTTTCTACCAAATGGATCCATAAAGTCCAATTTATTGTCACCACCTATAATAAGAGAATTCACAATTATATGAATTCAAATTTGAACTTTTTTTTTTTTAACGCAGTTGGATTTTATTAGCCATGGTTTACATATGCAATTACATTGGGTTTTATAAAATAAGGACAACAGTGAATTCAAATTTAAATTTTTAACTACTTGAACAAAACCATTTTTTTTATATAAGTTCATTTTCCGCCTTAGGTTTAAAACTAGGATTTTCTGCAAAAAAAAAAAACCGCAACTCTTATTAAATAAACAAAACAAATTGTTGGGTCAATTAAATAGAGGTCAAATCGTGAGTTGAGGGTCAAACCGCAATACAACCTATGCGTGTAGTGATGATGTGTCAAGCGTTAACTAAACAAACGGCTTCTTGTATGTCGTTAATGAAGAAACAAGAACTAAATGAAGAAATAAACGCTATGAGTTGAATATATAAAATAAGTTTTATAGAAAACTCTTCTGCTTATACATAGTTACATTAAAAGTACAAATACATATAATCATCTAAATTATATGTTCAAGAAAATTGAACAAGATGATCATGTCTATAAAACAAAACACAAGATACGGCTGATATAATCGCCGGAACAAGAAGAAACAAACGACGTCGTTGTCCAATATTGACAATGTTATTATAATCTTGATGATCAAAATCATCACATCTTTCTTCAAAAATGGTCTCTAGTTTCGGCGACGTTGAACATCTCCGACGAGAAATCACCGGCGCAGGAGCCATCTCAGTACCAGATAAAAATACTAATCTTCTTCTTCCTATTTCTGATCTAACCATCTCCTCTTTTTTTTCTTCTAGTTCTTGAAAATATTTGAAGAGAAGGTCTTAAAAGTATGATTTTTGTAATAATAATTTAAAATGCGAATTCTTGGTGTATATATAGAGTTTAATGTATGGAGACAGATCGATGAGAAAACACGGTTTTGTTTTCAAAGATATTTTAAGACAAAACAAAAAAAAAACAGATGGTTGTAGTTTTTGGTTCAAATTAAGTTAGTGGTCAATATGACTACACACGTACTACTACTTTTAATATTGATATTGTTGGAAATTTTAATTGTGAGGACAACAAAAATTCAATGATTTGTTGATACTTATGATTATAAAAAATATATACACAAAATAAGGAAACAAATGATAGAGAAAATATCTTTCGGATATTTCTGTAATCAAAATCTTGATCGTTAAGTCTTGATCCATTACTAGTATCTATAATCTAGAGAAACGTAACTATATAGATTCAAACTTCAGTAATATAACATGTATATATTATCAGAAAATAATAACAACACCTCCAATGGTTAAGCACTAATGAAAAGTCTTTAAGCATTTTTTAATTAAATTTAATGTTTAAGAAACTTTTGATTAGATTAAAAATTATGTTGCCTCCAATGGTTTAGCTACTCTTGATACTTCAAAAAAAAGTTTTTTTTTTACATTTCTTTTCACAAATTAGATTTCAATTCATAAATTATATTTTAAAATATAATTTAAATTTAGATTAAACAATTTTAGATTCTTAATTTTTTTATATTTTTTAAACATTATATTTTACATATCACAAATAATAATTAAATATGAAACATAACTGAAATGCATTTCATACAACCGAAACCAGAACTGACCTGAATACCCGAAAGATCGGTTTTCAGTTTTTTAGGTTCGGTTTTTGTTTTTGAAGTTCGATTTATTCGGTTAATTTTCAGTTATTTGTTTGGTTTTCCAGTTCTTTGGTTATTATCGGTTTTTTGGGTTTTTTTTTAAAAAAATAAAAATAAATAAACCACTCGGTTATCCAACCGAACTGAACCGAAATTGAAAATTCTTTTTTTTTGTCGAACTGAATATTTCCGAACCGAAAATTTTGTATATTTTCTGGTATTTTGGGTCTGAAATACCTGGAACCGACTTAGAACCGAACCGAACCGAGAACCAAAATTGAAAAATTCTTTTTGTGTCGATCAGTTTTCTCTACATAGCTCAGTTTAGTTCGTGAAATTTTTGATATAGTTCGGAAAACTCGGTTCGGTTTTTCTAAAAACCCTATAAAAAACCATAAATTTTTTTAAAAAACAACAACATTCGATCGTTGCAAAAAATAAAATAAAAAAGACAACCTAACTCATCACAACACATGCCATAAAGAACTAGGTGCTTAAATCCCTTCACTAAGCATCAATGTTTAACTTTTTTTTTATTTATAATTTTTTTTTGTTTTGTTAAGCGCCCCTTAAACACTTGCGATGGGGATTTTTAAAGAAACCCTAGTTTTTTCACCTCTTCGGCGGCGGCGCTGGCCGATCTTTCGCCGGTGTCGCCTCCCTTTCGTCCGTTTTTCTTTCCTTTGTCTCTTCCTTCTTCTTTTGGTGTCTTTCGGCGTATTAGGGAGTTTTGTTGTGGTTTCCTTGCCGATGTGGATTCAGAACCAGATTTCGACGCTTTCTACTCCGGTGGTTAGTTGCCTTTGCAGATCTGTGTGCGGTGTTATCTTCTTCCTCCGACGTCATAGCCCAGGTCCGGTCAAGCTCCCTAGTTTTGAGCGGTAAGACTCCCCCTTGGTCTTGGTTTACTGGCTAGGGTCTTTGTCTCAAGTATCAGTCTTCGGTCCTTGGTAGCGTGTGGTATAGCCTGTTCTCTTTAGGGTGGTGCGATTCAGTCTTGAGCTTTTGGTTAGGTTTTCAGAAGTTCCTGGTGATGATGATTTGTTGCTCCTGTGTTCTGATTTCATTTTGGCAAAGGTAGAGCCAGCTCTTCGCTTCCTTCCTTAGCGTTTTGCTTGTTTGTTTTTTGTGGCTGGGTAAAATTTTGTTTGGAGGTTAGCATCCCAAATTGTCTTTGATCTGCTGGATGTGTTTTTAGTGCTCTGTCTTTTGGGTTGTGTTCTATGGTTTAGTTACTGGTTTAGGCTTTGGGTGCTCGAGATTTGCTTCTAGTTTTGGCCTAGCCCGGATCGGACTTTCATTCTCATGGGATGAACCGGTTAGGCGGTTGTTTATCAGCTTCCTCTTCTAGAGTTATTGGTCAGGTTTAGCTCGAGGCTTGACGGATTCTTGCCTTCTTTCTACCGGCATCAAAGTTCCCGGCATTGGTAATTCTTACGGTTCCAAACCTCCCTGAGGTTCCGTAGTTGCCTATCCTATGAAGTGCAAGGTATTAATTTCTGAAGTCTACTGAATACAGTGAGGACGTGAAGCAGGTTTGCGGATGTCTTGTGTCTTCGTTTTTGCGAGTCTCTTCGGCGTCTTGCAATATCTGCTCGTTAAATATGAAGTTAGTCTCTAAGCATCGTTTGGTCTTCATTTTTTAGCTTATCTAGGCTTTAGTTTTTTGTTTCCCGTTATGTCGGGCTAATCTCCCTAGATTTTGGACTCGCATAGTCAAAATCGTTGGACTTTGTATCTTACTTTGGTTAATCTTATTTCAATAGACGAAAAAAAAAACACTTGCGATGGAGATGGTCTAATATAATAGTATATGAATCTTTAACCACTTGACCAACACTATTTTTAACTAAATAATATTATTTAATTATGGAGTTCAGTTTAATATAATAAAATATATTATTAACTATAAATTAAAATTTTACTATATGGTAATTCTAGATAATGTTTTATATTTTTTAAAGTTTAGTGTTTACTCAATAAATATTTTAGAAAATTCATTAAAATATAGTGTTATTCAACACTAAAAGCTTTTTGAAAACTAGGTATATTAATTTATCGCAAATGATCAGTTGAATTTATATATGTATAAATGATAGAAATGAAAATCTAAAATATATTATAGAGGCTTTGGAATCTTGAAAGCAAAATTCTATAAAAAAATTAAATCTTTTTGTTATAAAAAAAATTAAAAAATTATCCAGTATAATTCCATAGTTGATTTCACTACTCTGTGCAAAAATAGGAACTGTATAAACTTAAAAAAGAAACATCACAATGTATACAAAATTTTTACCAAAGAATTTGATTGGATGTCAATATAAACATATTTTTAATATAATTATAAAATATAATTTTATTTCACTTAATGGCGCATATATA
>OVBE01007953.1:0-11235 GCA_900406425.1 Iberis pinnata
GGCAGTCGCCTATGAGAATGAAGATTTCTTACATACGGTGGACATAATGGAGTCTGGATACATTGAGAGTAGCTGCAGCGGTGGACAAAAACGAAACACGAGTGGGCAGCATACCGAATTGATTGATGAGTGTATCATATGTGGACAATCAATGTTTGAAGATGGTCGGAGCAATGGGCATGGTAATGGACCAATAAGTGGACAGGCGACGAAAACTACGCGTGGACAAATAGTGGAGGAATATGTTACGACAGAACTCAGTGGACAAGCAGTTGTTAGGTCGATATCGGCGGTGGATGGTGGACAAGTAACAAACACTAGTGGACCATACGAAGTTTCGGATGTTGGTGTCATGCACACAAGTGGGCCAACTTCTAATTCGTTTTCCCATGATGTGAGTGTCCAAACATTTGATCTTGGTATTGACCAATATATGGCAACTCCTAACAAGATGGGGAGTGGAGGAGTACATGATATATTGGAGGAAGAACTCGATGTTGGACTAGAATCAAGACATGGGCTCAGGGAAGCAGTAACTGTAGCAGGGGATGCTGAAGGTATGGTAACGAGTGGGGGAGAGCGTGAGGAGGAAGTAACCGGCAGTGGACACAAACGAAAAAGAGAGGGTAAAGATCACATATGTGAGAGGGATGATGGTACTTTGTACGGGGTGGACAACAACGGGGATGACTGTTAGTATGAAAGCGAAGATTATGACTTTGATTCCATGCGTGAACGGATAAACAACGATTATCCCCCCGAATGGGATCCGTATCTTGTGGTAAACGAACCCGAAGAAGGTCATGCTTACGGGCATAATGTACGTACACGAGTTAAAGAAGCAGACAATAATTTAGCGGATGATGGACAAACGATGGGGGAAAGGAGCACCCTGGATAGGGATGGTAATGAGATGGACAATGATTTGTCACCTAACGTTGAAGGAGTGGACATCATCGACACTCTGCCCACAGATGGACAACTTACCGTGTATGATAGTGGACATACCGTTACTGGTGCAGCCGACAGTGCTGATAGTGACATTTATGGCGTGGATGGACATGATGAAACTGCCTTGTCAATAGACGACCTCCCATTCAGGGATAATGTAGGGAGCTTCCATGCAGATGAGGCAAACATGAATTTGCGAAAGGGAGGTGACGGTATTTACGTTGGTATGATATTTAAAAACAAGAGTGAGCTACATAAGGCATTATGTGTATATTCAATGATAAGATTGTTTAATTTCAAGGTGCAAGCGTCGGACAAAAGAAGGGTTATAGTAGTGTGCGTGGATCGAAAATGAAATTGGAGAGTGTATGGTACAATACACCCAAATTCCTCAAACGTTGAAATCAGGAAGGTGACTCTAAAACATACATGCGATGTGAGTTCAACATCACGTTATGGTAAGAAAGCAACATCCGTGATCCTTGGTGAGCTACTAAAGTCGAGATATGCTCATGGACAATAAGGGCCACGTGCGTGTGAAGTACCAGGCATAAAGCTGTCCGAATTCAATGTAACCATCTCATACATGAAAGCATGGTATGCTAAAGAGGTCGCGATTAGAATCGGAAGAGGTAGTGAGGAGGACAGTTACAAGTTTCTGACAACATATCTGCATCTTATGTCCACTAATAATCCTGGGACAATAACAAAGGTTAAGACAATGAGGACAGCAGAGGGGTTGGACCTGTTTAAGTATTTGTTTGTTGCGTTCGGCGCTTCAGTTGAAGGTTACAAAAATTTATGGAAAGTTGTTTGCATGGATGGAACGCAAACGAAAGGCAAATACAAGGGCTTTCTAGTAGCCGCAAGTGGACAAGATGGTAATTACCAGATTTTCCCACTAGGGTTTGGCATTATTGATGGTGAAAAAACAGCTGGGTAGACGTGGTTTTTTGAACAGTTATCAACATTTGTAACAGATGAAGATGATATGGTCATCGTTTCAGACATACACCAATCCATTTATGCAGGTTGGTATCATCTAATACTAAGTGTGTCCAGGTATGTTTACGAATAAATAGGGTAAGGTAACATACACGTTGTCTATTGATTTATGGTGGACAGTAAATGAGGCGGGACGTGGGTTATATATGTCCACCACGTGTAATCTATGACATTGCCCTTAGTTGTTTACAAACACTATATAGTGTGTATGTGATGTCAATTGTTCATTTGACTAAATGGAGTCAATACTTGCAGGCTTGTGAAAGGTTTACCCACTAGCACACCATGGTGCATTTGCTGTCCACTTAGAACGGAACGTGAAACATAAGTTCAAATCCGAAGGGCTCGCCAAAATGGTTTCCAATGCAGCTCGATCGTACACGATTGGAGATTTCCGCTACTGGTTTGAGAAAGTTAAAAAAAGGAGCGAAAGTTGTGCCAAATATTTGGTAGACATTGGATTGTCGCATTGGGCCCTAGCGTACTTCCCGGGGATGAGGTAAAATTTGATGACTAGCAACATTTCAGAATCATTGAATGCAACCCTACAAACGGCCATGCGGTTCCCCATAGCTAGGATGGTTGAATCAATTCGGACGAAATTGATGGGGTGGTTTTGTGCACGGAGGAAGAAAGCTTCAATTACAAAAACGCGATGCACACCGGAAATTGAAAAGTTACTAGTAGAGCATCTTAGGGAAGCAACCGAATGTGCTTTTATTGGGGCTAGCGAGACAATATTCCAAGTTAATGATTCTGGTGGCTGTGTGTTTACCGTGGATTTGTATAGGAAAACATGCACTTGTAGAGTGTTCGATGTATTGCTTGTCCCTTGCTGCCACGCACTAGCCACGGTTGCGATGACCAATATAGACATATACTCACTGGTTGGTGTGTGTTACTCAGTAGAAGAATGGATGAAGCTGTGGACAAACCTGATTCTACCACCACCCCGGGAGCAGGACGTGGATGTCCCTAAGAAACTGGTGGACGAGGACTTACAACCTCCTAAAACCCGACGAGGTGCGGGTAGACCGCGCACAGTGAGAATTCCATCTCAGGGAGAATACTCGGTAAGCACCATGGATTGTAAGAACAAAAAAAAACATAAACATGTACACTGACTACCATGGTGATTGTATTCCTATTTTGTACAGGGGGGGACTAAAACTCGACGCAACTGCACCTCATGCAACTTGCCTGGACACAACAAGGCGAGTTGCAAAAATCCAATCTAGAATGTACAACAACATATTTTGGTAACCTGGACATTCTCGTCGTCAAAACATATTTTGGTAATTTTGTGACGATGTGCAAAATTCGGTCGTCCACTCATATTATGTAGACTAGAACAAATCGTAGTCTACTCATGTGTTTTCTATATATTTTTGTTTTGCAAAGACTTACTGTATAAATCCGGTCCATTCATTGCATGTGGACGCGATCCGTGATTAATCAACTTTCCGTTTATTTGAATTACGTATGTTATGATATTTTATCGGTGGACAAAAACTAGAAACCTTTGGAATTGGTCCGCTGCGACGTATCAAGGAGCTATACCATATTGGGCCGATGATTGTATACAAATGTATGTGATTGTCAAAATATATATGGAGACTGGTGTAAGAAAGCTAGTCTAATCTGAGATGGTGTAGGAATATTATGAGTTTTCATTGAATTTGACACCTTTACGTGGCACAATGGTGTTTCTGATGGACTACCGAGACAACAAAATTGGGTGTGGTCGACTTGCTCGTCTACCTACTATGAATTGACAAAAGTATACCACTGTACTCAAACATGCACCCAATAAACCGAAATTAATAGCATATTGTTTGGTAGGTCAACTAAACAACAAAATAAGTTCAGGTGGGTTTCAAAATATCTTAATAAAACATAACGAGGACATGAAAATAAAGGTGGACATAGCATGGGGGTCAATTAAAAGGGTGACTTCAGCGGTCCAGTGCCTGGACAAACTCCTCGTAAAGGTCAACATCATGGTGATCACAGACGACCCCAACCACATCCTTAGTGAGGCGTGCGACATCTATGCCCTGCGAGTGAAACTCTATATGCTTCATGGTCATTGAGGCAGAGTCACCTACCCATGATATTTGCGGCAGATCAGGCACTCGGACAACTCTAAATACATCTTCCATCTTTCGTCCATCATCATCACTGTGGACCAGGCAGTTGACTGTCAGTTGCATAAATGCAGCTAATGGTCTCATGATCCCTTCCATACTTTGACTCGCCCATCCCCCTACAGAAGCTGTCGAATATATTGATGATTCCTTCCTTTAAATCAATGCTCAGGGCCACCCAATGCAATTGTCCCCAATCCATAGGTACGTAGACACTGTCAATGGCTTTATACCAAGTCAGCTTGTTAGGACGATTCAGAACAAACCCCTTAAGGTAATTCTTAATGGTACTACTCCATGTCCACTTGTCTTTCACCCTCGATTTCTTGTAGTTGTTTTGCTCCTCACATAGCAAACGAACGAAAAAGCTGTCGAGAATGCCAATCCTCTTTTCAAACAAGTTGTCTCCTTCCCTCCTCCATATCAAACTTAGCATGGCCTCAACATGCTGATAAACAATAAATCAAGCCTCATTAATTATGGGTGGACATTACATGTACAATATAATGGGTGGACATCCCTGGAGTGACTCGCACTCACTAAGTGTACAACAAACTTACATGGGGGTCTAATGATTGACGCTGAGTCATTGCCACATCAAAGAATGTGTACTTCACTTGTTTTCCTTCAATCATGTAAGGTCTTCCATTTAAGAAACAAAAGATAGTGTCATTAATTGATAGTTGGTAATTGGTTAAATTGTGTAAACGCCTTACTTCTTCCCGTTAGAGCTTAGCCTTGCTAGCAGTTGCTTCTTACGTGATGACTGGACAGGAACCAGCGATCCGTGTACATTTTTGAGGTCAGAGAATTATTTCAGCGTCAACGAATCTCTGAACCTTTTGGGCTTTTTAACCACCCTTTTCTCAAGAACATCCTCTTTATGTGTTTCGTCGCTTTCATCCGTGAACTGCAGTCTTTTTCACTTTTTTAAGTGAAGCTAATGGTAAGTTGTCATCCTCGTTCTCCATTTGTGCCTCCGCTACTACTCGGGCCACTGGTACACGTTCCGCATCTTGGACAGTTTGTCCATCGGCAATCGCAGGTTCCTGTTGTTGTATGGCTACGTTGTCCACAATGTCGTCACTTGTAACGCTTGGTCCATCCAGCATAACAAGGCCACCCATTTCTCCTGGTTTCGCAACCCATAACACATCTACTGTTTGACCCTGACATAAACATAACCACGTAAGTATAGTAAATATATATTTCATCCTTATTTACTATACTTACATGTGCTTGACCTCCTTCGCCAAAATGTTTAGCAAGTTCTTCCTCTCTTATGCATTTTGACATTTCCTGCACAACCCAGACATATTAACTACCTCCAGACACAAAACCAAATAGCATAAGAGAACTTACCGACGCTACTGCTTCAGTTTCTCTCCATTTCTCTAGGTCAGCCGTCTCATCAACTTGGTTCTGGACAAAAGGTAGATCTTCCTCACCACTATGACTGGGGTTAGGTGTTCTAGAACTGACATGCCTTTCGAAAGACTCAGGATCATAATTTGGGTCGTCACTTGGCAATTCATTTTTGTTCATGGTTACTCCAGGATTGTCCATTATAGCCTTTGTGTGGTCCACCGGTTGAACGGTATTCGACCCCATTGTAGCCTCTATGTTTTCCACATGGGTAATGGTGTTCGACACCATCATGTTTGTCCCTTGCTCAGTTGGCGGCTTGTCCATCCCATCTAATTCCCTGTCCATCTGGCACGCATATTCCAGCACCTTACCTTCTAACTCTCCAGTGGACATCTCGGCATTCTGCATATTTGTTGTATTGTATGTTATTTTGAAGAGCATATGCAAACAACCTACATAATGTACGATGGGTTTGGGTGATGCACACGATACTTACATTAGCTACTAACAACACGGACGACTCTAATGCAGGGGCCATCATTGACGGGCTCGCGTTGTATGCTTTGTCCACATTTTTTGCTATGACTACTATCTTCTCTTCTTTCCCTCCAGTGGACACCTCGTCAGTCTGCGTATACAATAAGATTAGGTTCATACAAGTGGAATATGGAACCGATAACCTCTAACAGACTTGCTTAGCGTAAGTGTCTTACATTGACTATTCTCGGCTGTGTTGCTCCTAATGCGGGTGCCAGCCTGTCGGGAACATCATGCTCTTTGTCAACCGCCGTACTTGGGTTGCTACCTAAGTCCACTATTTTGTCATTTTTGTCCGCTGCTTTCTCGCATGACATCTGAAGCGTATATAACTTGTCAACATCGTCACATTCACGATAGACACGTAATGGATTATAAAATATTGCATGGCTTACTTTGTCTACTATTGTCTTGGTGGCTTCTATCTCTTCCATGGACTTCAAACTTGACATGATTCTGCAATCGTTGTCATCTGTATCCTCCTCGGTTGCATTCTGGACATGTAGGAAATATTGAACATAAGTTTGTCCATCACACGAAATGATCTGTTATGATTGGTAGTTACGTCTATTATTATCAATGCCTTGTCCACTGCTAGTACTGTGATTCCTTCTTCGGTCGTTATGTCCACTGGTTTGACTGCATTGGCTGCTACTTCTACCATGGCACCCTGCTCATCCTGCACATATTGCAATCGTCAAAATCAGTATGTAAACAAAGACGGGTTGTAACTAGATTCATGTCTTACTTGTTCTACATCCCTCTTTATTGATTATGTCTCCTTCACCATCTTCTCAACTGACATCAAGCTGCGGTCATTGTCCTCCATACCTTCTTCATTTATGTTATCGGTCTATATACAACATTGTTAACATAGTTGCCAATGTATGCAAATGTCAAGATTAAATAGTTGTCCATTCGTTATCTTACCTTGTCTACTGATGTCACTGGGTTATCTGCTTTGTCTCCTTGGCCTTCAGACGATAACTCGGCATTCTGCTGTTGTTGACATTATGGTCAGAACTTAAAAATACAAACAAACTGATTCGAACAACAAACAATCTTACTGGTGATGCAAGGTCTGTCAGGACATTTTGAACACCAGGATATTCAGCAAATACTCCCTCACCCCTAGGGGACTCGCCATCTTTGTCCTTCCTCATCCACCTCTGTATCTTCAGAACTACTTACAGATAGATGTGCCGAGAAAGGGTGCGTGACTTTCTCATGACTTGTAAACTTCCCTCCCTTGCGCACCTCGCTTATAATCTCATCAAGTAACTCATCTTTCATCAATTTCCCACTCTTACGGAGTTCAATCAAAAGAGAATCCAGTAATTCATCTCTCAACAACGCTTTCTTGATACGAAAAACCTCGGTCATCTTCTTTGTGTGAGCAGCCAACTTATCCTCAAACTCCATACGAACTGCAGCTAAGCCCACGGCTTCACCATTTTTTTATCTCTGGGGACCCTTGTGTACGCTTTCTTTTACGACTAGATTTTGGACCTTGACGCTTGGTTGCTTTACGCTTCGATGTACCTGCCCCATCATGCACTTGTCTGCGTAACTCCTTGGAGGGTTTTGTCTTCTTCACATTTTGTACCTTTTGAACCTCCAGGAAAATAGGTTCAAAATCATTACATTCGCTTTGCCACATGTCTTTCTTAAACTTGAACTGAGACCCAATCAGTCTTTCCATATAGACAACTAACTCGTCCACCACCTCGTCCACCCAGTGATCGTTTACATTCCGGTATGCTTCATCCTCGTCCATCAAGTATGGCCTTGAATATAAAGAGTTGCATCAAAAGAGTGAATCCATGTGTGGCCGTGTGTGATTGATTGAGCTTGCCTCTTAGTATATCCAGATTCTAGCATTGCTCGCCAAGTTTTACCGTTTCAATGGTTAACGCAAACGCTTCACGGCCCCATGGGAAACTTTCAAACGCCTCCAGATCTTTTACCATTTCAATGACCTTGCTACCTACCTTAACTGGATTTGTATTGCATAGCAATATCCCTTCAAGAATCACTATAAGCGCCAGTCTGATTCGTCTTCAAGAAGGCATCTTCTTGTCCATCGACAATCTTCTGTCAATTTTTAACCAGTCAACAATCTCCCTAACGGTCACACTCTGTTTTTTCTTCGATAACATGGTGTTCCAGTAGGGCTTCTTGGGGTCTTCGGGAGCTTGTAGCCTCTCCAACTCGGCCGCCTCTGGATAAGGTCCACAGTAAAGACCGGTAACAATCCAAACTCTCTAAGCGAGAAACGAAATGGACAACCGGCGAATACGAATCATAACTCGTATTTTTTTTGCCGTTATCAATGACCTGCACAGCATCTGGTGCACCAGCTTCCCGGATAATGCCGACATACGAATTGAAAGATTGAGCAGTGTTCCGAAAATCGAGTTTTTCAAATATTCTAAATACGACGTATCTGCAAGGGCTTCAACTATATCGAGCATGTACTCCGGCTTGGAGTAACTATTGATCCGTCCGACTGGTGGGTATCGGTCGAGACCGTACAATCTTCTCGAGAGTAACTCCGGCCTAAACTGACCCTCTCCTAGTCCGTCGACCTGTTCGGAGTCTCGCGAAGCATATGTATGCCCGTCTGGTCCGCCGAGATCTGGGTTGGCCAGAACAATTTGTAGTGACCGGGACCGTGGCTTCTCGGCAGCCGTTTCCTTCTCCTTCAACCGTGGCGATTTGCGAATCTTCTTCTTGCTCGACATTTGTGGTCTTAATTCTTCTTCTTGTTGATGATTAATCAGGGAGATGATTTTTGGGGGTTAGGGTTCGTAATGACTAAAGATGTGGGTTTGAGATTTTGACATAGATTTGTTCACTTTATCAATGAAGAGACTGAAGAGAGAGATGAAATAATGACTACACAGAGGGAGTCAGACCGAAAAGAAAGGGTGATGAAGTGAGAGGGGTTTTCGAAATAATTTTAAAAAATGAAAAACATTAACGTCACTTCCGGGGTAGATTCGTCTTTCTCGCTTGCACTATATGGTATAGACTAAGGTGTATGTATTATGGTATTTTCCATAACATGTCCATATTTTATGGTATGGGAGATAAATTTTTCTAAAATAAATTTGTTAAACAATTTGTTGTATATAGTTCAAGTACAATTATAATTGGATAATTATATAAATGTATGTATTTATAATAAGAAAATATCGTAAAATATATTGATACAAACTTTTTATATGTGAAAAAAATTATATCATATTTTCTCAATTTTCTTTATTTTTAGGAATAACATTTTAATACGTAAATTTTATAATTATTTTAATACTTTCAGCAATTAAAAATAAAAAAATAAATTATGTTAAGAAAATAAAATGGTAAAAACCAAAAACTACAATTCAAGATTTTGTAAAAACCAACAAAAGTAAAATCTAAAAGCCAAAAACCAAAAATTAAAATCAAAAACCAAAATCTAAAAACCAACAAACATTCATGGCCTAAAAGTAAAAAATAAAAAAAAATTTTATAGGGAAAGAAAAAGAGAAAAATTAAAAAGAAGGTTCAAAATAACTAAAACATGATCTAGTAATTAGTAAAAAATAAAGAAGGAAATGTTTATATTAGGAAAAATATATTAGAGAAAATTTTAAAAAGGAAAACAAATGTGTAAAAAGATAGATAACAATTAAATTGATTAATAAAAGGTTATAGGATGGAATTGAACCCACCACCTTTAGATGAATTAAGAGATAATTAACCATTTAAATTAATAAACTTTTAGTGGTATGTGGCACATGCCCCACACTATATAGTTTTAGATCCGCCCGTGCTCGCTGCCCAACTTCTATGTGGATCCATCACAGAGATTATACTGCAAAACAATCATAACAATATTACCTAATATATGCTATAAAGAGATAAAAATATCAAAAATAACACTATCTCTCTGAATGTTAACTCGTTCTACTTTGGCATGGAAGATAATGAAAAAACAACAAACTAGTATAGCTTATACCACAATAATTTCAGCTAATCATCCAATAAGAATACAAAGAAAACGAGAGACTCAACATCAAAGACGCATCAGTTTTATCAAAATTTATCAGGCTTTGAATCTGGTTCCAGTGCAGCAAGAGTCATGTCTTATGACATTTACAGAATATGCAATTGGTTCTAAACCAACTTGGTATGCTCTATGTAAAAGCTCTCTCTAGCTTTACAGAATTAATCAATCAAATAATATAACAAACTTTCTCCTAAATCTTTCCTCTCTCTGATCATTCAATCATCATCTTCCACCTGATCAGTGTTATTTGAGCTGATTCTCTACCCTTTAATCGCTTCTTGAGCTTGATCGTTACATCTTCTCTTCGGATTTGCGGTGAATCCTTGAGTTGATTTTATCATTAGGTTTTCCGGATTCACAAAGATAATAAACTCTCACCTCTAAAGGGGAAGCACGAATGTGTTGAGGAAAACCGAATGACTTTTGCTCTTGGTCTTTGATTAATACACTTGAGATTTCTGTGAATTAAGAAAACTAAAGAACATAGACACAATGATTTTGTTCACCCGGAGTTCATCACTAAGGACTACGTCTCTGGGGCAGATTCTATGATCTGCAACCGATTCACTATCTTGATTTTGATTACAAATAACTGAACCGGTTTCTTGTACTCGTAGATAAAACAAAAAACATAGAAGAGAGAGAGAAATATACAAGATGAAGCATACTTACAATAGAGAAGATTACGGACTTCAAGAACACTCGCCGGTGAAGATGAAGATCTCTGATCAATGCGCCGATTGAGAACTCTCTCTAGACTCAAGAAAGCTTCAAGTCTCTCTCTTAACTCAACTTGCACGTAAGACTTTTTTTATACTTGCATTCTATTTTAATAAACTTAACACAATGTTGATAACGAATTCTCCAAATTCTACGTTGTTTTTGAGCTATGTTAGTAACCTTCAGCTTAACTTGGGCTTGTGCATGCCCAACAAGAAGAGAATTGCTCTGACCCAAGGAGAAAGCCTTCTCTCACAAACTCCACCTTCAGACAACTTCTCGACTTCTTTGGAGTAACCCTAGATGAAAAATGTGGTGACACTGTCTTCCCCAATCTCTGACGTCAACCTTTAACCAGCTCAACCACAGACTTCTTCTAGCTTTAGAAGACCTTTTCAGAGCTTCATTCATGAAAAAATCAGGTAATCAATCCAACTCTTCAATCTTACTCAG
>OVBE01007954.1:0-17832 GCA_900406425.1 Iberis pinnata
TGACAAGTCACACAGCCACTGTGTGACTTGTGAACTACACGAAATCAGATACACAAAACTGTTTGTGTTTTACGTTTTTGATTTATGTGTAGATCTATTATTCCCAATTATATAAATTAGATACATCGTATAATGGAATTATTAACCGATTGGTCACAAATATATAAAATATCGTGAGTTTCGTAGTTACAAGAAATGGTTGAAATACTAATTAATAAGGGTCCATCTAATGAAAACTAACACATCGAGCATGACATATTCTGCAAAAATAAAAAGTGCATGTGGTCGATAAAAGAGGGGAAAAGGGATACGCAAGATTCGTCTCAGACATTAAAATAAACTAGAATTTTACCCAATTTATGGGCTAGTTAGTGAAAATAATTGGGTGGGCTAAAAACATATCATAAAAAATTAAACAAAATGTTATAGATTTACACATATTTATATTTTGTTTAGTTACAAAATTATTTAACTGAATATAATTATAAAAAATCTATTGGAATTGCAAATAATTTTTTAAGAAACTAATAATCATTCATTAACAAAAACTAGAATGCTATATCTTCTACATTTTTTTATGTTTTCTTATGAAAAAACGAATGATTTTAAAACTGGACTAGCAACCGAACTGGAAAAATTTTCAGATCGTGGGTCAATGTGGTCCGATCGGGTTTGATCAGGTTTGATTATTTTATTAAAAAAAAATTTTGTTGACGAAATGTTAAATTTGTTGATCAAAGAAAAGAGTTATCTGCACAAAAGAATAAATAAATGAGAAAAAGCAGAGAAAGGAAAATCAGGTCTATCTTCAGGTGTGGTGTGTGTTCATAGGGTGTCTCGTTAAAACCTGATACTAGAAAACCCTGTGGGAAAAACCAGTATCAGGAAAAAGAGTACAGTCCCTGGAATACCACCTGAAAGATACAGAGAAAACAATGAGAGGATAAAGTCGTGGATAAGGATGCGACAGTGGCTTGGCTCGGATTCGGAATTGGTGAGGTGTAGGATCAAATGTGCAATGAGCTCCATCGTTGGAGCAGCGGATAAAGAGACGAGTGCTGATCATAGTGCAAGCTACGAAGAAGGTTAGTGATGGCACGATGAATCTGAGTGCGCAGGGTGGATGTATCGCGTGGTAGTGAGGCATGCCGGCGTCCATTCCTCTCACGCTACACGTGATAGATTGTTGTTTGGAAACATAAACGGAGAAGGATTAGGTCAATTCTTGTATTGGCGCATCGAATCGAGTCTAAGGTGCGGATCCAACACGGGTTGATGCACCGTGCTAGGAGAGTAGCGGTGAGAGCAGACCAAATGGTGAATGTGTAGGGGCAGGCAAAGAATAGATGATTCCTTGTTCATCAGGTTCACCACAAAGTAGACACAGTTGGGTTATCCCCCAATTCCTCATGCGCCGTTCAGTTGGTAACCTATCAAGAATCGCAAGCCAAGTAATGAAAGAGTATCGCGGAACAGCTTGTGGAAACCATACCGAACGATACCAAGATTGAGTAGGATAGGGTGGACTTAGCTGATGCCACATATGCGAGGAGGAGAAGTGGGGCTTGAAGGTATCCTCAGCGTGCTTCCAGAGTGGGATGTCGGGATCACCGAGCGGGTCGGGTGGCGGAATGGCTTGAATCCGAGCATGAAGAGAACGTAAGGTCGGTAAGCGTGGGCACCAGATGCTCTAGATCTGTCCGCGAGCCGCACTAGCCACGTTCGCATGGCGTGGGACACCTATTTCCCGAATGCCCCGATCACCTGCAAGAGAAATCAGAGAGCCAAGAGAAGTCCAATCGTCATACCATAATGAGGCTCGAGCACCATTTTGAATTTGGATCTGAAAGAAGTGAGCAGCGATGGGACGGGTTTGCAAAAGCTTTCTCCAAATCCACGAGCTTTGCGTTGTGATAGTCGTGTCCCAGAATGTGGAACCACGAAGAAGGTGACGTGTGATCCAAGAAGCCCACAGTGATGGGGAGCCTGAAAGTAAGTGCTAAATGATAGATAGAGAAAATACCGTCGATGTATCTTCAAATTTTCGAAGACCAAGACCACCTGCCGCTTTCGGTTTACACACTTCGTCCCAAGCAAGTTCTGACATGTGATGATTCGTCGGTGAACCTGGCCATAGGAAGTTACTACAGAGGCTATTGATCTCCCGAAGGCAACACTTCGGCAATCGGAAAGTTGACTGCCAGAAGTTGACTGTACTCACAACAACCGCTTTAAAGAGCTGTAGTCGACCAGCATATGAAAGCATCTTTGATGCCTAGGTGGACATTTTAGATGTCATCTTATCGATGAGAGGTGCATAATCAGCCAGGGTAAGTTTCTTGGTTGTTAGAGGCAGCCCCAAGTAGCAGACCGGAAGTTCCTCAACTCGGAGCCCCAACCCTGCAACAGGATGTAAACGAATAGCCGACGGGTTAGCAGTTAAAAAGATAGAGATTTCTGTAGGTTGACACGGAGTTCCGAGGCCCAGCCAAAGACATCAAAGAGATGAACGATGGCTGCCAACGAGGAGGGAGTGCTATATGTGAAGACAAGAATATCATCTGCAAAGCATAGATGCGTGATTGCATTTTCCTTACAACGTGGGTGGTAACTGAAATGGCGTGATGCAGCACATGCGTTCAAAAGTTTGGAAAGAACATTAGTAACAATCACATAGAGGCATGGGGAAAGAGCACAACCCTGGCGAATGCCTCGAGCACTCGGGAAATAGCCTACCGGCTCTCCGTTGATGGCGATAGAAAACGTAGCCGTGGTGATACAGAGTCGGATCCAGTGAATGAAGCACTCCGGAATCCGCATAGCCTGCAAGACAAAAACAATGAAACCCCAGTCAATAGTGTCAAAAGCTTTCGCTATGTCTAACTTCAAAGTACAGCGAGAAGAGGTAGTGGGGCGATGGTAATCGCGGACTAGCTCTGTTGCGAGCATGACATTCTCGAAGAGTAAGCAACCCTTGATAAATGCACTTTGATTGGGTTCAATGGCTGTTGGGAGTAGATCCTTGAGACGGTTCGGTAAGATTTTTGAGATGACTTTGTAGACCACATTGCAGGAAGAGATGGGCCGGTAGTCTTTGATTGTGCGTGGATTGCCGCCTTTAGGGATAAGGGAGACTAAGGTAGAATTAGCAATAAAATAAAATGTTACTAATTTAATCCATACAAATAATAAAATAAATATAGATCATAAATTAATAATAGTGAAAATACTATATTTGTAATAAAAGAAGTATGAAATGTTAAATTTTGGTTTTATACAACATTTTTTGTTCACATGTTTTATATATATATTTACAAAAATCTAAATGCTTAACGTATTATAAATTTATACACTTACCTAATATATGTCATATAAAAGCATAAAATATTAAATTGTATTTTCATTTATTATTCATATAGAAAACATTTCATTAAAAAAAACTTGTTGAACCGGGGTTGAACCAATCCGGGTAAACTTCTGGTTCGTGGTTCAACCCGGTTCGACCCCCGGTCTGGTCTGGGTTTAAAAACACAAGAAAAAACCATTTATTCTTATTTATTTTTTAGATTTTATGAAAAAATCGCGAAACTACTCTTGACCAAACTGTTTAGTATAGTATTGTTAAATAGTTAGTTGATATTTTCTTGAATTTATCTTTTTAGATACACTCATGATATAATGTTCATAAAATTACAATAATATGATCTATTGAGAAATTCAATACAACTAATCTTTTGAACCAAAATAAAAACATATTTATTCATGTTTTTTGCACGTTGAATAGAAATGTGTGCTTTAATTTTTTAATATTCATACCATTCAAAAAAAATTGACATGATTTTATAGCACATTAAGATATTTTATTAAACAAAATAAGTTATTGAAAACCGTGTTTTACTAATTTCCAATAATTTTTTGATTAGTTCAAATATCTTCTCAAATATTAAAAAATAACCAAAAATTATTAATCTAAATTAATAAATGAGTTTTCAAAGTGTAATATAAAACGTACAAAATTTTGGAGTTTATATTCTTTATTATATGATTGTTGAATATTGGATATGTTAGTTAGGTTGAATTTTAGTTTATAATATTTTTAATTACATTTTAGTACTTAATTTATTGGTAAATTTTTGTTTATAAATTATAGTTATTGATTTATTAAAACCTCAAATATGTTAAGAATAAAATAATGCTCAAAAATTAATATGACTATCTTTATTTGGTGAGTATAATTTTTTTTTAGATTCTTTTCTACTGAAAATTTAATACATAGTTTGTTGGTAATTTTGGTTCATAATTGTAGTCATTGTTTTACGAGAACCTAGAATACCTTAACAAACACTACTCCTGAAACTATTATAGATGTTTTTATTTTAGTGTGTATAGTTTATTTTTGTTGTTTAGTTTTGTAATATAGTAAAAGAGAAGGCATGACTTTTCATATTTCTTTCATAATTAATTAAATGTGTAATGCGTAGTAAATAAGTTACTTAAAAATTTAATTTAATAAATTATGTAAATTAAAACATTAAATATTATATAGATGATAAGGTGGAACAATGAGAAGTGAGTAAAATCTATCTTTTTTATATATATATATGTTGGATTTTGTCTCCATGATGATGGTAGTGATACACAAATATCACCTACACGTGTTGCATATTCATTATATTATATGTCTTAGAAGTTCAACGTAAAATCAAACATAGAAAACATTTCATTGGACAAAAGCATTAGATTGAGCTATTTTAACTTTAACATAAAAACTTTTTTATGTATATAAAATAAATTATTATATATATTTATATATTTGTGGGTATTTGGTTATCCAATGGTCATCAATTAGTAACCAAAACCAAACCAAAACCAATGGATAATGCAACTAAAATCCAGTCGGTTATTTTAAGGTATCCAAACCTGAACCAAAATTTCCCATGTCTAAGAATATCTATGAAGTATGTCTCTCCAGTACGACTATTTCAATTAATTTAGTTACTTCTCCTTCAACAATAGCTCTCTGAAGCTTTATTTCCTTGACCAGACCACATGAATTTTTTTGTAAGCAATCACAAGATGTGAGAAAGATTCCTATAAATTGCATAAAAGACCAAGGTCTACAAAAATATTCAAAAGATGTTAAAATGATGGAAACAAGTCCATCAAACCATCCAAAACAATTTCCTATATCTAAAAGTTTGAAGAATGATGCAAAGTAAAGATAAACAAAAATAAAGGATAAAACAAAATGTGCAAATTATGAACGAAATAATAAAAACAGAGATTAGAAAGTGTTTTTACTTTGAAACTTTTTGAGTTTCTTCTTCTTAAAACTAAAGAAAAAGACAAGAGAAAAAAGGAGAAGAAATGTTGTGAGATCTTTTTCTTGAAACTAGAGAAAAAGAGAGATTAGATGGTGTGAGAGAAAGATAGAATATTAAAATTTATGTGGCATGTCAAGTTAAGTGATGATATTACTCTCACATATTATAATGTTTATGTAATTTTAAAGAAATGATTTTTGTTGATCATTGTTATTTTAAAATATCAACTTTTGATTACAATTTTAACTTTCTCTTAACACGCCATTTTAATAATATTATTGCTAATATCATTTGATATGAAAATTATGAAACATATATTTTTCTAAAGGAATTTTAGTGAATTTGTACATTTCTTTTGTTCGTAATAGGATAATCTATGTATGTGAACAAAAGATAATACTCTATGTTTGTTTTTTCCAAATGTGTAGTTTTTTTTTTCACGAGTACTTGTTTATCAGTATTTACCATTCATTTACATCTAACTATTATTTTAAAACAATATGTATTATATTCCCATTTAAAAAAAAAAAAAAAAATTATCGAAAAATTATTCATATCTTATTAACATATTTGATAATCTTCACTTTTCCTAAATCTTCGTATTAATATATTTATTGTTATTTTGTTTATAGTGTTTGGAATATATACCATCGTTTATTTTTATTACGATTCATTTTTTTGTTATTGTTGTTGCAACTTTAAATGTTTTATAACATTTAAATAAAATATTTTAAATTCTTGTGTATGCATATACACAACACTTTTGTTTTTCCAAAAATGTATTATGTATATTGAAATATATAATTTCTTAATTTTATAATACATAAATACAAATTTAGTTGAAATACAAATTATAGTTCACTTATTGATACAAAACACCCACAAAAATTAACGTTCATTTAAAAAAACTGTCAAAGAATTACTCTTATTAAAATCATTTAAGTTATTTTCGATTTTTATATTTAATTAGTAATAGTTGTATGAACTGATTTTCATTATAATAACTATATTATATTCATGTACGAATTTTTGATAAGATATTAATTTTTAAAATATTTTTAGTTTAAATAGAGTTTTATCAAAAAATTTCTTAATGATTCTTTTTCAATTATTAATACAAATTTTCGACATTATGTTCTATATCACACGTATAATTCTAATTCCTAAGAATATATGTATTATGTTAATTTTCAGTTTTCTCTTAACTTAATATAATAACATAACAATATATGAATAAGTTAAGTCATTTAATTTTTTATTTATTTTTAAAAATAAAATATGAATTAACTAAATTATTTAATGTTTTTTTGATAAGGTGTACATCTTTGGAGGAGAATAAACTCCCTAATTATATATATATATATATATATGATTAGTTATATCCACACAAACTATCATAGGCTTATTAATTAGCCTTTGGCTTCTGTAAACTCCCAATATCAATATTATAGATTATTTCGAGTTTATTTGAAGCATATAATATACGAACATATTTTGCATAGTGATTCTTATTACAAAATCTAATTCTAATTCTAAATCTATATATATGAATCAGTTCAACCATATGAACTTTTATAAAGAAGAAAAAACTGACCAACTTTGATCTACCTATTTATTTGGCTTAATATGGATTTAACACTCCATTTGATATTTTCATTTCTTTCACCTTCAAACTCTCATAATCTATTTTAATAGATAAATGAATCAAGTCTCTCTTCTCTTTTAGGTTATTTATTTTTTGTCACTTTTTTTTCTTACATTCTTTCATTTATCATTTTCTTCTTTTCATAATAAATAAATAATATATATATATTATATATATAGCACTATAGTTAATTAATTATTATTATTTTTACTATGTATATATGTTTAAATAGTAGAAAGGTAACCACAATATATTATAAAATATATTTATAAGGCCAGAAAAAAAAGTTATCAAAACCAATAACAACTTTATATTGTCATTATGTAAAGAAGAACCTTAATTTTCAAATTAATATATGTTATTCATGAACTATAAATGTATACATATACTTTAATGATAACATTTTTAACAAAATAGACATTTACATATGTTATCAGATATAAAAAGGTAATGATAATGTAGTTGTTGATGCATTATCCCAAAAATATGTCATACTCTCTATTCTTGACGCTAAGTTGCTAATGCATTTACCACATACTGAATTTTCTTATAATCATGTTATGCATTCTGCATCTAAATACTCTCATTTTCAAATTGCCTATGTGTTTAGTCCTATTTCTTCTTTTGAGTGAAAGAACAAACATAAATAGGAAAAAGAAAGTTGATATCGTTAAGTAGATTCATGGAAAATGTAGACAGAACTTATAGGATAAGACCACACAATATGTCAAGCACGCCAATAAAGTAAGACATCAAGTTACGTATGAGATTGAAGACCAACTGTGGGCTTTCAGCTCAAACAAGATCCAAATTGATTCCAAGAATTAATGGACCATTCAGAATTAAAAAGAAGATCAATGATAATTCATCTCAACTTGATCTCAAAGTTAAGTAAAGTGTTTGTCCTACTATCAATGTTTGTGATCTTGTTTCTTTTCTTACAGATAAAACAAAATTTGAGATCAAATCTTTTTCAAGAGAGGGGGATGATATGGTTATAGAAAACATTGAAAAAAGAGCTAAACAAAGAACTAAAGAAGATCTTGTAGTTGAAGATGTTCTGGAGATCTAAGATGGACCAATAAAAGGATCTAAGGGCAAGAAGCTGGTTGGAGAAACTGGAGGATTACTTAGTTATTTTTAGAACCATTTCAGTGACTTGAGCTTAATGGAATTCAATTTGCAATAATGTGCATCCAAGTTCGAAACTAGTCAGTTTATGGGTAAGTGACATGTGTACTCCTTTTTTCTAGCCTTTGTTTTGTCCCATTGAGTCTTCTAAGGTATATTTTTAATGAGACAAATAGATCACTTTGTAATAGCTTATATGTTGATCATATGAAAGCCATAAATATAGTTTGAGCATACTTCTACAAACTTGAGCATATTTAATGACTATTACATCTATTAAAGAGGCTCCTCTTTCTCCATCATGCATGATGAATTTTTTTTCAAATGTTCACCATCCCTCGTAATGCATCAACCTTCATTTAGATGTTCTAGGTTTTTTTTAATATATATATATATATTCTAATGTAAACTTGCAGAAACACTTATACAATTTCTTACCAAATGTTTTCTTAAATTTGGATCATTTTTTGGTGTGTAATATCTAACAACATTATTTTTTTTGGTGTGTCATATACATTGGTTCATCTATCATCTTTGTTGGTATATCATATTCATAGAGATACAATGATATATTGGAGTGCAATATTCGTAGATCATTACTAGTTCTCCAAGAAACTTCAACATCTCTAGTTAAACTTCCATTTCATCAACATTCTTTAACAAGTTCATCACCAACCACAAATTCAACCAGCCACAATCTTTCTAATGTCTCTGCATTTTACGTGTTTTAGAAAGTCATTTATCATCATTTTAGGCTCCTTTGGTTGAAGATATGTTGCATTCATAGGTCTTTCTTAGTAAGTTTGGATTTTTAGGTAGTTATGCATTAGCATTAACATTAGCATACATGTGCATTCTGGAGATATTTCAGGTACTTAAGGAATTTTCAAAACAACATGGGAATCTGGAGAAGGAGAAAAAGGTGCAGGACCCGAAAAAAGGATTCTACCAAGACCCTAAAAAAGGTGGATGACCCTAAAAAAATACTCTACCAAGACCTTAAAAAAGGTGCATGACCCGAAAAAAAGACTCGACCTCAAGGGAAAATCCAACTCGACCACCCGTCTTCACCAACTCGACCACGGCTGACCCAACTCGATGACCCTAAAAATCCGGACTCGACGACCCAACAATACCGACTCGATGACCCTAAAAGGAATCGATGACCCCTACTTAATGACTCGATGACCCCTACAGTCCTGACTCGACCCCTGTTCGAGCCAGACTTTTCCTTGATAGATTAAGCTGAACCACGTGCAAATTTTAATCATTTGTCTTTTAGTGGTTTAGGGTTTTTCTAAACCACTATATAAACACTAAAAACGCCTCCATTTGAACCTATGCTTTATTTTACACTTTTGAAGCTTTATTTTGTGTCTTTCTCTTAGGTTTTTCTTTCTGTTATTCTCTTTGAATGTTTATGGATGATCAAACCCATAATCCTTATGAAATTCATGTTTTGCTTATGATTTCTTCTTATTAATGCTTAGTTTAAGTTTTAAGGTTATCTGGTGCATAATGATCTTCCATTTTATGATTTTAATCTTGTTTTATAAGTTGATCATAATTTCTGGGTTTTGATCATGTTTCACTTGATCATCATTTTTAGAGTTTACATTACTGCTGTATATGATCATCATTATTTTTCTGGGTTTATGTTCTTGCTGTTCTTGATTATCATCTCCTGCATCTCTGATTTTTCTGCTTTCAATCATCATCTTCTGGTTTTCTGATTTTGTTGTTCTCACTGTTCTTAAGAAGTTGACTTTTGATCATGATGATTTGTTTAGTAGTTTCGTTTTCTGAGTTTTCTGATTTCGTAGTTACCATTAGTAGTGAGTAGTTTTCCAGGTTTCTAAGGATGCAGTAGATTAGTGTTGAACACTTGTTTCTCCTAGGTGTCTAAGCTTGATTGTTCATAGATCACTTATGTTTCATTGTTCTTAATGCTTATTTCCCTTTAACCGACTAAAATCTGAACTTAGACATTTCCGCACCCAAAAGGTGTCTGATGGAAAACCTGAACAAGATGATTTCATAGATTTGCATTCCTAGCCCAAGAGATTGGTTTTCTAGGGTGTGTATTGGCTTTAACATATTGTCTCTTCATGCCTGCTAGGTAGTGTTCTGTTAACGGGAGTTAGGTCAAAAAATTGCTTAGTTTGAGATCATCTATCAAGAGATTGAATTTGGTTGTTTATGAATCTGTTTCTCTAGGGATAGCTCTTGTTTGAGGTATGTTAGACATCTAGGTAAATCAAGGAGGATCACTGATCAATTACCCTTATCTTTAGGAACTATTTTATCTGATTACATTTCTAGTACCATCATTTTCCCTATTTTTACAATACTTGCTGTTCTCTCTTTAGTTTTGGTTTATGCATGATAAATTTTATGTTTTGTTTTATTTCCAGTTTGTTCCTTTCGTTTAGGAATTGTTAGTAAAACTCATTTTTCTTGTTTAGCTTGAACTAATAATTCTGATCATATCTAGAGTGGTTAATAACATCACCCATTTGGATTGACACCCTATATGCTACAATGACAATGATAGTGCAGTAGTGAATTGAAGTAGTCTAAGACGTAAAAATCCGACTATCAATTTGGTGCCATTGCCGATTGGGTGTTTGTTTGTTACATTCTGGATTATGGATCTATTCAAATTAAGTTCTTTTTCTACCCACATTCTCACTTTGTTTTCTTTGTTTTCAGGTACTTCAAGCGCTAACTCTAGTGTATGAACCTGAGAAGCAGAGGACCAACTGACTTACTTCCACTCGTTGACGACATTCGTGCTATTAAAAGGGAACACACTGGAGCTAGAAGGGAACAAAAACATTTGGAGCACTTGAGACGGTTGGATTTGCAAATGGAAAACAACAACAACAACGTTCCTCCTGGTAGACGACCTATTGGTGTTGAGGATGCCCCAAACATCCACACTCGACGCCATGGGATTGCTCCACCAGCTATGGATAATAACAATTTTGAAATCAAACACAGTTTGATCGCGATGGCTCAGGCAAACAAGTTTCACGGGCTACCAATGGAGGATCCCCTGGATCATCTTGACGAGTTTAACAGACTCTGTAGTCTTACCAAAATAAATGGAGTGAGTGAGGACGCTTTCAAAATCCGCATTTTCTCATTCTCTTTGCATGATAAAGCGCACCACTCGGAGAAGGCTCTATCTCCGAATTCCATCACCTCCTAGAATGACTGCAAGAAAGAATTTCTTGCCAAATTCTTCTCTACATCACGGATAGCAAGGTTGAGGAATGATATCTCTGGTTTCGCGCAACGGAATGCCGAGACATTTTGTGAAATTTGGGAGAGATTCAAGGGGTATACCCTGCAGTGTCCCCATCACGGTTTCAGCAAGGAGTCACTTCTTAGTACTCTCTATAAAGGAGCTCTCCCAAAGATCAGGATGTTACTAGATACAACAAGCAATAGGAGCTTCCTGAACCAAGTTGTTGTTGACGGCTAGGAGCTAGTGGAGAACTAAGCACTGTCCGATGGGAACTACAAAGACGACTATGATCACACTCCTCGGGGTAGTTCTAATTCTGAAAATGACACAACTAGGAAGAAATGAAGGCTTTGAATGATAAGTTGGATAAACTCCTTCTTGCACAACAGCACCAAGGGCACTTTGTTAGTGAAGAAGAGAAATTTCAATTTCAAGATGGGGTGACTGCACATCATGAGGAGATAAGCTACATCCAGAACCAAGGGGGATACAACAAAGGCTTTATCAATTACACGATCTCCAATCTCTCTTATCCAAGAAAAAATGTCGCAAATCCCCAAGATCAGGTATACCCCCCACAACAGCAACAACAAGGCAAACCCTTCATCAATTACTGTCAGCCACATAATCAGGGATTTTTCGCAAGCAACAACAATGAGGGGGAACACCTCCTGGTTTCACCCCTAAACAACCTCCAGCTCCACCTTCCAACATTGAAGCAATGCTACAAAAAATTCTTTAAGGTCAAGAAAATGGTGCAATAGAAACATCAAAAAAGTTTGTTGAACTCAACAATAAGATGGACTCCTCATTCACTGCCATCTATGCAAAAAATGAAGATTTAAACTCAAGGGTGAACCATTTGGAGAGCATCACTGCTTCTACTTCTGCCTCTACTCCAAAGATAACTAGCCAACTTCCGAGTAAAGCAATTGAGAACCCAAAGGACTATGTACACGTCAATGCCATATTTTTAGGGAGTGTACCAGCTACACCTGCTGAAAATTGTCCTAGCGACGCCATTGAGGAAAATGAGGTTCAAGTTTGGGGGAGTTTTTGTCTAAATGGAGCTGAAAATGAAGAATCTACAAAAACTGATTATCATAGGTTATCACAGCCACTATCAGTTTCCAGAGTCAAGCCAAGTCCAGCTGAACAACCATCTGCTACGAAAAAGAAGGACACACCCTTCATTCCTCCACCTTACATTCTGAAGTTACCATACCCATCAAGGTTCAAGAAGGAGATAATAGAGAAGTACCCATCAATCTTTGAAAAGTACATGAAGGAGGGCGAAGCTCAAGGAATGTTGGCACCAAATGATGAATGCAATGCCATAATAGCAGAGAAGCAAGAAGATCCTGGCTCATTCACTCTACCATGCTCACTAGGTCTATTAACCTTCAAAAAATGTCTATGCAATTTAGGAGCATCCATCAACTTGATGCCTCTCTCCGTTTCCAAGAAGACGAGGTTCAATGGGTATAAAACCTCCAATATATCTCTGATTTTGGCTGACAGATCCATTGGGAACCCTCATGGACTCTTAAAAAAACTTGCCTATCAAGATTGGGAGTGTAGAGATACCCATAAAATTTGTGGTTTTGGATATGGACAAAGAACCAAAAGATTCATTGATCTTGAGAAGGCCATTTTTAAGATACGATTGGGGCTGTGATCAATGTCAAGAAGGGCAATATCAGGTTAAACATGGGAAATGGTCCAAAGATGATTTTCAACATCAAGGACAAAACAAAGAAGCCTACAATTTAAGGTCAGCTATTCTCTATCAAGGAGATAATTAAGGACAATCATGAAGATGGGCAATCAAGCAACGATTCATTGGAATACGAGTTGATGAAGTACTCAAACAAGGTTTCAAAGCATAAAAAAGCATTTGAGGGTGTCAAAGAATCAGATGCAAGAGTCTTTGCAGAATTAGAGGGAACCAGGAAACTAAGGCTGGCAACTAGAGTGAGCAAACTTCCCACTTCAAGAGTAGCAGATTCTGAGCTCAACCAGTTTGAGCACATCCCACCTCAGAAACCCACTTCGGGCATAACTCTTTCCGAACACAGTTTTAAGCCTCAAGCCCCAACAATGGACCTCAAGAGTAGTGATCAAGTGTTTCTACTTAACCCAAGGCTCAAACATCACCCAAGAGATGTGAACCCTAATTCTCAAGGAACTTCATAATCAAGGAGGTTATATCTGATGGAAAAATCATACTTGTTGTAGAACCTGATAAGGAGTCGAAAGTGAACAACAAAGCCAAACCAAATAATGGTGGCTGGATAAGTCCTGGAAGAAAACCTGGTGAAGGAACCTCGATTCTCTTTGGAGAACCGTCTCAGGGTTACTAGAATTTAAACAGGAAGTCCAACTTAGACACCGTAAACAAGCTCACTTGGGAGGAAGTCTCATGTCCATCACTGTACATAAATTTTAAATTCATGTTTAGGTTTTTTTAATGCATTAAGTTTTTGTTTGGTTTGGTTTTTCAGGTACAATAGATCATGTTGCGGACACTTGGTATAGGGAAAAGAGGAAGACATAGTTAACTTGAGGAAGTCATAAGTAAACCCAAAATTTTCACATCGAGTCCGCGAAGGTTTTGATCAAGCCCAAAAATTTTGATCGAGCCCAAAAATTTTAATCAAGCCCAAAAGTTTTTGATCGAGTCCGCGAAGGTTTTGATCGAGCCACAAAATTTTTTGATCGAGCCCATGGACATTTTTGATCAAGCCAAAAGAAAATCTTGACCGAGCCCAACATTCTGACTTGATCAACTTTTCAAAAGATTCCATGCACCATCTCGATGAGACAATCGGTTGAACATTGGATGGATGGCAAACAAGGGAAATGATGGACAAATATAGAAATTGCCTTCCCTTGTGACAAAGTCTGAACTTTCAAAGATGCTAAGCTACTTCAGCCACCTTTTTCAACTCAACCTGAATGCAGTACCACTCCAAACCCTTTTTATTGTATATACCATAGCATATTTTCTTTTTGTTGTTTCTTTTTGGTCCTAATCTTTTCTTTAAATTTTTATTACATAAGGGATTGTGTAATTTAACTTTGGAGGAGAGCTTAGGAGGTATCTAATCATGTTTACTCGTTTTCTTATTTCAATATTGCATCTAAGGCATACAAAAACCAAAAAGTTGAATTTTTTTCGAAAATTGATTTAAAAGAAAAAAGAGTGTTCATTTGCATTAGCATGATTGGATTACATTTAGGATTGTTAGGTTGTCAGCATTTGCATAAGAAACTAAGATGATAACAACCTTGTAAATGTATTGATTTATTAGATAGTATCAATGTCCTGGTTATTAGTTGTCCAATTCATTCTGATTAAATCTGAACAAAGACTGCACCATACTTGGAATGTGAAATTGCTTGATCTTTTCTTTTCTGAAACATGTTGTGATATGAAATTTATCTCTACTTATTAGAACCTGAATTTTACATTTAATTATCATGTTTATGTGCTGGATTTGAACTCATGGGTAGCATATACATATTTGGATTATCTTCTACCGCTTTACCACTCTTGTTAATCCAAATAGACTCCCCACCCTTGAACATTGCCTTCTTTCAAGCCATTTATTGGTTACTGAGTGTTAGGTCTTTTATGGAATGAGCTTGGTAGAAAGTATTATGTTTGAACTGACAGGAATGGAATCTCATGTAGTTATAATTCACACTTTTTGGACTAGATAGAACTAGGTGGGGTTCGATTCTGAGTAATGGGGTTGGTTTGAAAAAGAGGAAAACATGTTGGGATCTGGTAAAAGAAAGGGGAATGGTTGTAAACCTTAGGAGAGGAAAGGAAAAGGAAAGAAAAAAATGGTCTAGTAAAAGATTTGGGGAAAATGATATGAAAAGTATGGTTTGTGCAATAATAAAAATGAAAATGATAAGGAAAAGGGGCAAAGACCCAAGAAGTTAGTGAAAAAAAAGATTGCAAACCATAGGTGCTAAAATAAGGTTATCCCCAATCTGCTAGAAGTTGAAAAAGAAAGAAACCTCTCCTAAATTTTTTTAAGGAAAGATGAAAAAAGGAAAATTGTGAACCATGAAGATCACTTTGAGCTTTAAAAGGATAGAGTCAGGATCTCCTACTGGGTTTAGAATTAGGAAAATTTTAGCTTCAAAAACCTTGGGTAGATGAGATTATGTTCTTGTGTGATCTTTATGAACTCAAGATTTAAAGAATAACTCTTTTTATTAAACTTTAGGAACTCAAAATTTAAAGAATAACTCTCTTTATTAAACTTTAGGAAAAACTTAATCAAAACCTAAAGCTCTCAAATCTCATAAGTTATGTCACAACCTTACATCTCCTTATATAGTATTTAATTTCCTATTCCTAATAGATTTCATATAGGTTTAGATAATATCAACTATATTCTAGATAAATCCTATAATATATAACATAATCTCCTAATCCTAACATATCTAAACATAAATAGGAAAATATCTTTTGCTTGATCCTCAAGCTTTTTCAAGCTTATCTTTAATAGAAGTGGTATATCAACCTATTTCCACAAACTTTTAAATCCAAGTTTAATCCTTTTGCAACTTATACACAACAAAAGAGAATTGCAAGCAATACAAAATAAACAAATGTCTGATGAACAATTTTTTTAGAACACAATGGTTATACTAGTTTAATTTTTAATCGAACTTTTAACTTTCTCAGTTGTGCTGGCACTCGAAAACATACCGCAATATTCCTATAGACGATGATAAACTTCCTAATATGCAGAAACTACACAAATATGATATCATATTCTTTTTTCGTCAAGTCAATACGAAACCATTGAATATAAATATATAATATTTTTCAACTTATCGCATATAAATAAATAAATTATAATTTTAAAAAATCTTAGTTAACATAAATTTTAATCACTCTTCCTTTTATCTTGTCATTAACTTTCAAATCACACAAAATATAATTTTTCTAAAAATCTCTAAAATCGTCATCTTTGTTTTGAATAGTCATTTACTGATTAAAGTGTTTTTTAATTNAGAGAAACTGTGATTTTTTTTCGAATACACTAATGTTAATAAATTTGTTTGGTGTTTGAGAAATAAATTGTAAAGATTGATCTTACCAAAACTTCTCTTTTATTTATGTACTAGAGTTTTACCCATTCTACGGACGGGTCAGTGTAAATGATCGGACTACAAACTATATTATAAATAAAATTGAAAAATATTTTAAATTCAGATTTTTAAACTACAAAATTATTTAATTGAAAATAATTATAAAAATCTGTTGAAATTTTGATACAAAAACTAATCATTAACAATAATTGTAATGATTTATCTTCCACCTTTTTTCTTACGTTTTTATGCAAAACATGTTTTCCTTATGTATTTTTAGATTTTGTGAAAAAATATTGAAACTACCTCTTGAACAAAGTCTTTAGTATCTATTGTTAAACAGTTAGTTGATATTCTCTTGAAATTTTTTTCTATTTATTTATTTCGATACAACTTTTTCTATTTTATTTATTTAGATACACTCGTGATATTATTTTCATATAAATTATGATGACATGATTTATTGAGAAAATCAATACAACTAATTCTTTGAACCACAATAAAAAAATATTTATTCATACAAATTTAATTAGAAAGTTGTGCTTAAATTTTTCCATATTCACACAATTCAAAAACATTTGACATGATTTAGTAGCACATTAAAATATTTTATTCAACAAACTAAATTATTGAAAATCGTGTTTGGCTAACATTGAGTGAGTTGGTGATTAGTACAAATATCTTCTCAAATAAGAACAAAATAACTAAGAACATAAGAAATAATCTAAGACTAACCAATAAGTTTACGATGTGTAATATAAAACTTACGAAGTTTTGAGGTTTATATACTTCATTTTGTGATTGTTGAATATTTGGTATGTTAGTTAAGTTGAGTTTTAGTTTAGAATATTCATTAATTATATGTTAGTACTCAATTTGTTGGTAAATTTTGGTTTATGACTTATAGTTATTGATTTATTTAAACCTCAAATACATTAGAAACGATGCTCATAAAATTAATGAATGTTTTTTCTCTGGTGAGTATACTTTAATTTAAAAAAAAAAGGTTTTTCTAATTATAATTTAAGACTTAATTTGTTGGTAAAATTTGGTCTATAATTTGTAGTCATTTCTTTAAGAAAAAATGCTCATAAAGTTAATGACTATTTTTTATTTGGCCAGTATATTTAATTTTTTGTTTATTCTAGAGCCTTTTCTAATGATAATTTAATACTTAATTTCTTGGTGAATTTTTTTTATAATGTGTAGTTATTGTTTTACGAAAACCTCGAACACATTTACACACTACTCTTGAAACTAATATAGATGCTTTTCTTTTAGTGAGTATAGTTAAACTTTTTTTTTTTAATATTGGTAGAAGAGAAGACATGACTCTTTATATTTTTTCATAATTACATAAA
>OVBE01007955.1:0-17832 GCA_900406425.1 Iberis pinnata
CTGTTGGATGCTGGTGTTATCTACCCTATCTCAGATAGTACTTGGATATCACCCGTTTATTTTGTCCCAAAAAGGGAGGAATTACTATGATTAAAACGATAAAGATGAACTAATACCAAACCGAACAATCACTGGACATAGGATGTGCGTTGACTACATGAAGTTAAATGCAACATCTAGAAAAGATCATTTCCCACTACCCTTCATTGAACATATGTTAGAACGCCTAGCCAACCATCCCGATTACTGTTTCCTTGATGGTTATAGTGGATTTTTCTAATCCCTATTCACCCTCAAGATCAGAAAAAAACACATTCACATGCCCTTATGGTACTTTTGCATATAAAAGGATGCCGTTTGGCCTTTTCAATGCTCTTGCCACCTTCCAGAGGTGTATGACTTCAATCTTCTTGGATTTAACCGAGGAGGTAGTTAAGGTGTACATGGAGGATTTCTCCGTGTACGACTCTTCTTTCATCTCCTGTTTATTAAATCTATGCAGGGTCCTCACCAGGTGTGAAGAGACAAATCTAGTTATGAATTGGGAAAAGTGCCATTTCATGGCAAGGGAAGGAATAATGTCGGGGCATAAGATCTCAGAGAAGGGTATAGAGGTGGACAAGGCTAAAATAGATGTAATGATACAGTTACAACCGCCAAAGACGGTGAAGGATATTAGAAGCTTCCTTGGTTATGCAGATTTCTACAAAAGGTTTATCAAGGATTTTTCAAGGATAGCTAGACCTTTAACAAGGATGTTGTGCAAGGAAGCTGAGTTTAACTTCGACACGGAATGTCTGGAGCATTCCACTGCATCAAGGAAGCGTTGGTAACTGCACCAATAGTTCAAGCTCCCAACTGGGACTACCCATTCGAAATCATGTGCGATGCTTCAGACTATGCCGTTGTAGCTGTCTTGGGGTAGAAGATTGATAAAAAGGTGCATGTTATCTTCGCATTTGAAAAATTTAGAAGCTACTTGGTTGGTTCGAAGGTAATAGTTTATACTGATCATGCTGCACTAAGGCATATCTATGCAAAGAAGGACACCAAGCCGAGACTGTTGAGATGGATTCTCTTATTGCAAGAGTTTAACACGGAGATAGTGGATAAGAAAGGTATTGAAAATAGAGTGGCAGATCACTTGTCAAGAATGAGGATTGAAGATTCAGTTCCAATTGATGACTCTATGCTTGAAGAGCAACTCATGATAATCCATACTTGTGCATTTTTGGAAAGTGAAGTAGTGACCACAAAAGCAGCACCATGGTATGCAAACTTAGTTAACTACAAGGTCTGTGGAACTGTCTCTGAAGATTTCGACGAATATAGAAAGAGGAAGTTCTTGAGTGATGTAAATCACTACTACTTGGATGACCCTTTTCTTTACAAAAGGGGTCCGGATGGAATATCCAGAAGGTGCGTAGCTGAAGATGAAGTGAAAGGAACTCTGGAACATTGTCATGATTCCTCTTATGGAGGTCACTTTGCAACATTTAAGACTGTTCAAAAAATATTGCAGGTAGGTCTGTGGTGGCCAACACGATTCAAAGACACCCATAGTTTCATCTCTATGTGCGACCCATGTCAGAGAGCAGGAAACATTGGGAGAAGAAATGAGATGCCCTAGAATCCAATATTAGAGCTTGAAGTGTTCAACGTTTGGGGGATTGACTTCATGGGACCATTCAACCCCCCCCCCATCTTTTGGTAATAGCTATATTCAAGTAGTTGTCAACCATGTCTCCAAATGGGTAAAAGCAATTGCTAGTTTAACCAACGATGCGAAGGTGGTTCTAAAGCTTTTCAAAAACATAAATTTCCCAAGATTTGGGGTGCCAAGAGTAGTAATAAGTGACTCGAAAGTCTTCTAAAGAGGTATGGAGTAAAGCAAAAGGTGGCAACACCTTATCATCCACAAACAAGTAGACATGTTGAAGTATCAAACAGGTAGATCAAGATAATTTTAGCAAAGGTTATTGGAACCTCCAGGAAAGATTGGTTAGTAAGGCTGGATGATGCACTATGGGCATACATGACAGCCTTTAAAACGCCAATAAGACGAGCACCATTTCAGCTGCTCTATGGGAAGCATGCCACTTGCCAGTTGAAGTAGAGTATAAAGCTCTATGGGAAACTAAACTACTAAACTTTGATCTCAAAACAACTCAAGAGAAAAGGGAAATAGACTTGCATGAACTGGAGGAGGTCAGACTCAATTCTTATGAGAGTTCCAAAATATACAAGGAGAGGACCAAGACGTTTCATGACAAAAAGATTCTAGTGAAATATATCAATGCTGGAGACCAGGTCCTTTTGTTCAACTCAAGGATGAAGCTGTTCCTAGGAAAGCTCAAATCCAGGTGGTCCGGGCCATTCTTTGTGAAAGAAGTTCTACCATATGGAGCTATTACTTTGATTGGAAAAATGAGAATGAATTACAGTGAATGGACAGCGAGTGAAACCATACTTGGCAGATAGAGCATTCCCAGAAGAGACCTCGGTTCTCCTTGGGAAACCATCTAAGGGGCACTGATCTTAAAAACAGGAAGTCAATCTTAGTGACTATAAATAAGCTCACTTGGGAGGAAGTCCCATGTCTATCTTTGTATATATTCACTTTCAACGTTTTATCTTTCAGTACTTCATCTAATGCTTTTTAGTTTTAAATTGGTTTTGGTGTTTTAGGTACTTAGGAAACATGCTTGGAGCAATGGTCCGATCCAGCCACGTAAAGGCATGGATCGATCCAACATCAATCCGTCTGATCGAGCCAACTGGTCGAAGAATCTCAAGCCACTTTGTCGAGCAAGATCGAACCATTAGGCCCGAACGATCGATCCAACATTAAGGTCCGATCGAGCCATGATCAAACTCGGATCAAGCCACGTAAAGGAATGGGATCGATCCAACATCAAGCCATGAGATCGAGCCAGTGGGAGGCGTTACATCGAGCCGTCATTGATACGAGCAACATAATGTCTAATCCAACCTTTCCAAGGTACCCCATCATTTCCCTTACACATCCAGCACCTTCGTCACACCAATGTTTCCACTTTAACCCTCCTCCACAAACCTCCACTTTAATCCTCTTCCACAACTACTACTTTACTCCTCAACCACAAACATCAACAACTCCTCTCAACCACAACAATTCAAGTCATACCCTCTATTTAAGAGAGTATCTCCATCTCTCTTTCATCATAACTCTAATAACTTTCACTACCGAAATCCTTTGATTTAAATCGTTTCCTGAAGATTTGAGCTCAAGAACTCATCAAGCCTTAAAGCATCTTAGATTCGGTTTTCGTTCCATCATTTCTGAATTTTTTACGAAATTTTCGGTTTTTCATGAATTTATGAAAAACTTTTAGAAATCTGTTGCAAGTTCTTAAAGAAGATAAAAATGTGATTTAAGAGTTATGCATAATGAGTGCGTGAAAATTGTATTTGTAAAGTGATAGGAACTGTCATCTGTTGAGAAGTTGCTAATTTTCCAAATTGGGTTATTGCTCTTTCAGGTGCAACCATGTTAAACGTACCCTCAGACTTAGACATTTACCAAGTGCTGATGCAGGCCGAGTTCACATGATCGACATTCCTCGATGAAGAAATCTTGAGGAGTCTCGAGATCTTGGAGCAAGTGAAGAACATTCTCAAGAACATGAGAATATCGAGCGTACTTAACATGGATTTTGAAGCTTATCAACAACCGACGTGCATGTTCCTTGCCTCCCTAAAGGTGAGATATTTCAAGGAGAACGGGTACGATAGGAGTAAGGGTGGCTTTATAACCTTCAAAGATCTCTACGGGAAAACACACACAATCACTTCCAGTGAATTAGAGTATATCTACGGTCTTCACGCTATGAAATCTCAAACAGACATATTCGAAGACACTCCGAATGAGATTGGACTCATTTGGAGCATAATTGGATCCAAAGTTTTCAAGGACGAAAAGACCAAGAGTGCCCTCATCCGCCACCCGACAATCCGTTATATGCACCAAATCCTCGAAAACTCTTTCTTCACTAAGCGAGATACAAGCTACATTTTGGGAGAATAAATGAAGTTCTTGAGTTTAGGCATTGCCTCACACGTTAGCAGCGTCCTCCAAGATGAATCCTTGTTCACAGCCCTCTATGAAAGGAGACCGTGTCCTCTCAAGCTATTTCTCAGACAACTGTCAAAATTTCAAGATCCCACTTGGATGTCACAAGAAAGGGGAGCACCTCACATACGAGTAGGAGGCTGGAGCACTCCTATCCTTCAGCATTCCCAAGTTTACCTCGAAAAGGTTGATCAGACCTCGAGGTTATTGGACTACGATCATCTAAAGGACATTCAGTTCATAGTGGGAAGAATATACAAACATTACTGCTACCAATTCAAGAAAAAAGTGACACCAAAGGGATCATCTTACTCCCAAACAGTAGAAGAACATCTCTCCAGAGGAGCGAGAACATCATGTTGAACCACGACTACTCTACCAATCAAGCCATTGTCAACCAAGTGCCATACCTGGAATCTTGCTCAGACAACCTTTCAAACCTCTCCTTGGACGAGGATTCATCCAAATCCCAATTTGGGAGTAACTAAAGCCATCTCCAAACAACCACTGTATGATCCGCTGCACCTCTATCTGTTCCCGTTTTTTGTTTATGCATGTTTTTACGTGTTTATGCTTTCATATCCTATCCTGCCTTGAGTCCAATCCTGAATTTGGGTTACACAGAGACTGTGTATTTCATGTTTGGGGGAGGATTCGGGGGACTGCTATTAATGAAAATTTCCTTGTTTGTTCCTTTGTCTCCACTTTGCATAGCATTTACATAGCATCTATTAGCATCTAAAAACCATAAAAATTTGAAAATTTTTCGAAAATCATTTTTCAAAAACAAAGTGTCATTGTAGTTGCATTTCATATAGTTGCATAGAGGATGTTGCATTTCATGTAGTTGCATATGCATATGAAACTAGGAAGATGATGGCCTTGTAAGTATGTTGTTTTCTCAGAAAATGTTAGTGCCCTGGTTATTAGTTGTCTAATGCATCCTGAAATTGTCTGAAGTAATACTGCACCTTGCTTAGAATGTGAACTTGCATGATCATTTATCTCATAAAGCATGCTATGATTTGAAGTTTGTTCCTATCTATTAGAACTTGAATTTGAATGTTTAAATATCATGTTTGTGTGTTGAATATGAACTCATGGATAATATATACATATTTGGGTTATCTTCTACCTTTTACCACTCTTGTTAATCCAAGTAGAATTCCCACCCTTGAATCTTTCCTTCTTTCAAAATATGAATTTACTAATGAGTGGCAGAACTTTTATGGAATTAGCTTGGTAGAACGTGTTAGGTTCGGACTGACATGAATAGGGTCTCATGTAGTTCTTGTGCCCGCTTTTTGGACTAGATAGGACTAGGTGGGATTCAGTTTTGGATGTTGGTTTGGGTGGAAATGAATGAAAAGGTATTGGTAGTTGGTAAAAAAGAAATGTTAAGAAAGAACCTTAGGAGAGAAATGAAAAAAGAATAAGAATATGCTCGTGAAAAGTTTGGGGGAACAATGGTATGCAAAAGAAGTATGGCTAGTGCTGAATTAGAGAAAGTATATGACAATAAATTCAAAAGGGTAAAACCCAAAAGATAGTTTAAGTGAAAAGGTCGAAGGCCATAAGAGTTTAAGCAAATAAGTTCCTGAAACAGCTAGCAACCATCTAAGAAAGAAGTCTCTCCTAAGTGTAACAAAGAAAAGATGAAAAAGGGATAATGTAAATGGGTATGATCACTTTGAGTTTCAAAAGGGTAGATTTAGGACCTCCTACTGGGTAGAATCAAGAAATTTAGATTTCATTAGCATTGGGTAGATGATGTTCTATTTTTGTATGCATCTAAGTGTTCATACCTTTAGCTTTCTGCTAAATCTCATCCCTTTTTGAGAGAACCCTTGCTCTGAATTATTAACCATTGCATGAAGGGGTCACCTGTCCTTGACCAAATGAGTTCATTGAAAGCACATGGCTTAATCCATGGTTCCTCATTAATGAATGTTAAAGGAGAAAATGACTTTGAATGCATTGTGGAAGTTGGAATTGGTCTGTGATGAACTGTGATGAGTATGGATAAGGTTTTTAAGTAGGATAAGCTTAGGACTGCATTCTAGAACTAGTAACCAGGACATTAATATTACCTATGTTAGCAGCATATTTTGGTTATGAGTTCCCACTTTCAAACTTCACTCCCAGACTTCTGAATTATTTGCATGATGGAAAGAAAAGATTTAGTTTGGGGAAGTTGATGACTCTAAATTTTCATGGTTTTTAGGAGTCATTTAACATCAATTTTGAGGTCTTTAGGTGTGCATATATCATATTTATAGTTGTTTTCAGCAAGTTTGTGATTTTTAGGGATTTTTGCATTAATATTCGCATATGCACGTATTTTGGAGAATTTTCAGGACTTTCAGGAGTTTTCAGAATGGTTTTGTGAGAATTCAGAAAAGGAGCAGAAAACATGGATCGATCCCACACTTAACCTAGATCGATCTCAAGGCTAAGTCTGGATCGATCCCACTTCACCTCTGGATTGATCCCACACAACAGTCTGGATCGATGCCACTTCAACGTCTGGATCAATCCCATTCAAGCAACTTCATCTCCGGATCGATCTCAACCTCAACGCTGGATTGATCCCACTTCAACCTCTGGATCGATCCCACTCCAACCTTGGATCGATCCCGATCTCAACCCAGCTTCAACCTTGGATCGATCCCAGCCTCAATCTAGATTGATCCCAGCCTCAACCTGGATCGATCTCAACTTCACCTCCGGATCGATCACGCATCAGCTCAAGCTTTGACCCGACCAACTCAAATCCGGAATAGACCTGACCCAAGATCCAAACCAATGATTAGTTTTTGTCTTTAGTGCGATTTAGGGCTTTTCTCTGAATACTATATAAGCCCTAAAGCGCCTTCTTTTTTTTGTTTCCTTTTTAGGTTTTTGTCTTAGGTTTTTATTTCCTTTGTTGTTCTTGGTGTTCTTGGTTTAAAAACCAAGAATCCTTTAAGTTTTATGCTAATCAACTGATTTCTTTTACTTTCCTGCTTAGCTTTAGACTGTTGCTTATCTAGTGCATGTTGATCTTCTGCTTTTGCTTTTAATCTTCTGTTTTAAGCTTTCATCATTTTCTGGGTTTGTTATTGTTCTATTTATGTTCTTATTTTCTGGGTTTGAGTTCTTGGTGTTCTTGATTAGTTTAATCTTTGATCATCATGTTTAACTTTGATGTTATGATTTCTGTTTTTCCTATTTTGGCATCCACGAGTAGTGAGTAGTTTCCTGAAGTTCCTGAGGATGGGGTAGACTAGGGTTGATGTCATGATCTCACCTTAGCACCTAAGCTTGTTTGAATATACATCTCTTCTGTTTCATTGTGCTTAATGCTGGTTTCTTTGACGCCAATCGAAATCTGATCTTAGGCATTCCAGCGCCCGAAAAGCATTCAATGGAATGCCTGATCATGGTGATTTCAGAGATTAGATCATCCTTACGCAACGCCTTAGATGCTTAGGATATGCATCTCAGCCTAAGGGGTTGGATGACTAGGGGGCTTTTTGGCTTTAGTAGGTTGCCTTCTAAGTAGTGTACCGTTAACGGGAGTTAGGTCTGGTGATTGCTTAGGTTGATTCCATTTATCAAGGGATTGGACTTGGATGCATATGAATCTACTGTCTAAGGATAGCTCATTGTTTTTTGAGGTATGTTAGGTGCTTAGGTAGATTGGGATGTATATCTGGTTGATTACCCTTTGTCCTCAAGAACTGCTTTACACTTGATCACATCTTTACCTTCTCTGCTTTTTCCTTGTTTTCACCTTTGAGAATTTTTAGCTTCTTATGCATTTTGTGTCCTGTTTATGCTTTTTAGTTCCAGTATGTTTCACTTCACTTAGGACATGTTAGAAAACCACCCCTTTTATTGTTTGGCTTGACTCAGTTGAACCATTGAAATATTGATTGCTAGTACACACCCATTTGGATTGATAACCTTACATACTACAATGACCATGATAGTGGTGTAAGGGATTGATAGAGAAAAACCCTACTATCAATTCTGCTAGCTCAGTTAGCCTTACCAATGGCTCCGACCACACATACATTTTTTTTGTGTCCCTATTCTGCGTTTATGATGGAACAACAACACTCATGCTTTGCTCTAGCGTTACTCTGGGCCTCTACACGATCCGCCTTGCCTTCTTCTACTTGTCCGGAGATCACTGCCATTCTCAAAGATTTTGAAGCCATTTTTCCAGCCTCATTACTTGCAAAGCTACTATCTCTTCGAGATATTCAACATCATATCAATATCATTTTTTGCATAACTCTTCCAACCCCCCTCACTATCGAATGAGACCAAGTGAACATGAAGAACTTCGTCGTTAGGTCGAAGATTTGTTACGCACTGGTCATATTCGCGAAAGTCTTAGTCTTTTTGCCGTTTTAACTCTTTTAATACCAAAGAAAGATGGTTTCTAGCGTATGTGTGTTGACAGTCGTGCTATCAACAAAATTACCGTTCGGTTTCTCAAATCCTCCGAGTACATTTATGCATGTGATGAATCAATCTTTACGACTGTTCATTGGTAAATCCGTTGTCTATTTCAATAGTATATTGATCTTCAACTCGTCTTTAGCGGATCATGTTCAACATCTCTGTCAAGTATTACACGTTTTACAAGAGGAGAATCTTTGTGCCAGTCTTTCCAAATGCGCTTTTGGCATTTTAGAGGTATCATTTCTTGGATTCATCGTCTCCGCCAATGGTCTTTTGGTCGATACATCTAAATTAGATGCTATCCAATCATGGCCCTCTCCAAAGACGGTAACTGACGTGCGAAGCTTCCGCGGTTTAGCCTCTTTTTACCGTTGCTTTATAGCTAACTTTAGCGACATAATCGTTCCTATTAATTGCTTGTCTTTAAGAGAAACGTTTGTATGGACTCCCGAAGCAGCTACAACATTCGACATTATCAAGACCAAGTTGATCTCGGCTCTTGTCCTTGTTCTACCCGACTTTTCTCAAACATCTGAGCTACATTGTGATGCATCTAAGCTTGGCATCGGTGCAGTTCTTAGTCAAAATAATCACCCCATCGTCTATTATAACAAAAAATTCTAAGGTCCAAGGAGCCGATACAACACTTATGATGTCGAATTCTACACCATCGTTCAAGCCATTAAACATTGGAGAGACTGATACATTGAGAGATTCATTGTTTGTCAACAAACTACAGGTAAGGCTTCAAACGCGGGATTCTATTTTCTTCTTCCTATTCCCTCTCAACCTTGGACCAATGTGAGTATGGACTTTGTCCTCGGTTTACCGTGCACTAAAAGAGGTAATGACTTAATCTTTGTGGGTTGTTGATCGTTTTTCAAAGATGGCTCATTTTATTCCTTGCAAAAAAAAAAAAAAAAAAACGGATGCGGTTAATGTGGTTGTCCTTTTCTTTCATGAGGTGTTATGTATTCATGGTTTACCACTTTCTATTGTTTCTGATCGTGACACTCGTTTCTTGAGCCACTTTTGGAGATCATGTGGAAATTACTTGGTACTAGTCTCGATATGAGTTATGCATACCATCCTCAAACATATGGTCAAACGGAAGTGAAAAATCGATTATTGGATAATTTTTTACGATGTTTGGTAGGTGATAACTTGAAGTCTTGGGATTTTAAATTGTGTCAAGCTGGGTTTGCTCACAATCATGCTTTGAATCGTAGTCTGGGTTACAGTCATTCCGAGTTGTGTATGGAGTTATGCCTCGTCATCCATTGGATTTACCCGACAAGACTAGCTTACATGGAGATGTGGTGGACTACGTCTCTGATTTACAGCAGGTTCATGTCCAAGCACATGCAAATTTGGAAGTTTCGACGGTAAAGTACAAGGCAGCAGTAGATTTGAAGCGTATGGAAGTCATTTTCGTACTTGGTGATACAATTTGGGTTGTTTTAACAAAGGATTGGTTCGCCGCTCATGAATATAACAAATTCAAATCGCGCAAGATTGGTCCTATGGAGGTTCTCGAACGTATTAATCTGAATGCTTATCGTGTCCGTCTTCTGTCTGACATTCGCACTCCCAGCGTTTTCAATGGCATTTAACTTTTTTTAAAGGTGAAAATGAGGCATCGAATTCAGAGGCGAATCCTTTCTCACCCCGGAAAACCTGATGTAGCGCATAACTTGGAGAAGATTATGATCGATACTTGCTCATCAAGTAATCGATCTCATGTGTTAGTTTTGCACGTGATTAATGCATGATTTTCTTTTAATTTTATTTAGTATAATCTTGGCTTTATTTTTTTTTATAGATTTCGATGTGATTAGTAGTTTAGATAAGGTTTTTCTTTTTCTATTTTATAAATTATGGCTTTATAAATAGTTATTGTTTTAGGGCTTTTCGATTTAACATTAATTTTAATAAAAGTTTTGGTTTTTTAACGATCTTCTAACGAAGAAGAGTGAAGAATATTCACAAACGAGCTTGGTACGAAATACGGTGTAAAATATACACAACCCTAGTCGCTTAATAGCTTCTGCCTCTCTATCAATAAATCTCATCAATTTCTTCATCGAATTTCACACAATCTCAAAATTTGGAATAAATAAGAAAATCAAACCTAATTCTACAATGATTTACCAAAACAAAAGACCTAAATCACATTTTTTCTCATTGTTTGATTTCAAAAATTTTCATTTAATTACTCCAAGAAAAGATAAACTTGGAAATAAGTTTAAATCAATTTTATAACAAATACAAAAGTAAGTCACAACGAGATCTAAAAAGGATGGTGGCCTAGGCTTTTGCGATATACAAATTTTCAACGAAGCCCTATTAGCGAAGCTAAGTTGGTAGATATTAACATCACCGGAATCATTACTTTCAAAAGTTCTAAAAGGAAAATATTTTCCGGATTTATCGTTTTTAAATAGTAGCTGTCCAGAAGTGACGTCTCATGGATGAAAAAGTATTTGGAGTGGTTTAAAGCTACTAAAGCCAAACATAGGTTGGGCGATTGGGAATGGTAATTCAATAAATCTTTGGAAAGATGTATGGATATTAAGCTCTCAAAGTGTAAGGCCTTATGGACCTATACAACACCACAAACAGGAAACACTAGTCAAGGAGCTATTTTATCCTAATACAACGAGTTGGGATATTTAGAAAATAGAAGAGAGGGTGCCAATGTGGAAAGATGTAATCAAGGTAATCCAACCAAGTAAGAAAGGGCTACCCGACAAACGAATATGGCTAAAGAACAACTCGGGTTTATACGAAAAAATCAGGCTACATTATAGCCAGAAACGCAGAAGAGGCTAAAAGAATGGGACCGGCGGATTTTGATTGGAATAAGGAGATTTGGAGCATCAATTTACCACCAAAGATCAAGTTGTTCCTATGGAGGTTACTTCAAAACTCATTACCAACAGGAGAAAATCTTCTAAGAAGGGGATAACTCAAAGAGCAAATTGTATGTGTTGTGATGATGTTGAGAATAGTTTGCACATTTGTTTCTCTTGTGTATTTGCACAGGATGTATGGAGCTTAGCACTGCTTAAGGAGAAATTAAATAGAGTAATTGGATCACTTATGGAAGGTTGGCGTAGTGTGGAAAAGGCTATAGCGCTGCCGCCAACGAGGGTGGCTAAACGACCTTTATCACCATAGATTATTTGGAGTCTTTGGACAGTGAGGAATTAAAAATCTTTGCAAATAAAATCTTTTCTGCAATAGAGGTGGTGTCTATTGCGATTGTACGAGAAAAAGAGTGGAACGATGCACAAGAGAAGGTGAGCCATCTACCACTAGCGAAGGCAGAAGGAAGTATGCATAGATATGTTGAATGGGTATATCAATTAGATGCAGCATGGATTGCGGGAAGTTTGAATGCATGCCTAGCGTGGTTTGCACGGAAGAGGAATGGGGAAGAGTTGAGTGGTCAACTAGTTGTAAGAAATGTCTCATCTCCATTGTGCGCGGAAGGATTGGCAATTAGAGAGGCAATGCAAATGGCAATAGCACGAAATCACAAATCTGTTTTTTTTTTTGTTTGGATTGTCTGCAATTGGTAAATTTGCTTAAGACGTCGGAGAGTATACCGGAAATTCATGGCATCATCTCCGATATTAGATTTCTTTCTAAAAGTTTTGATGTGGTAAAATTCTTTTATGTACCTCGCCTTAGAAATTCAAAAGCCGATATGTTGGCTAAACAATGTTTGAGGAACCTATCCTCTACTTAATAAATGGGAAAGTTGTGCACAAAAAAAGAAAAAAACGACAATTTACAAGAGATATGAGATAAAGATTACTTGCGAGAGATGAAAACTTGGAGAGATATTGTCCAAAGAAGAAGGAAAAATAGAGATGTTGCTCAATAATCTTAACAACAATTGATTAATGTTCTTCTTGATCGGAAAAAAGAGAGAGAAGATGGTGGCTTTTGTCAGGAAGAGTTTGTTTTTCTTCTTCTTCAGTCCATTATTTGTGTTGTTAAAAAGAAACCTCGTATGTCGTATATCATCCAATTCGACGAGTTATATTTATTTTCGATTTCTTTAATAAAGTGAACAATTATTTTAATTTAGGAACTGACGTGTTCATTCATTCTCCTGCCATGACTAGAATTTATATAGAACAATCACTGTTTAATAAAATTTATTTTAATTCTTCCTTATATTTTATCATGACCACCAACAAAACTGAACTCGTAAATGTATTCGTTTCGATTCGTTCACTACTGATCTGCACCATCAAGGCATCAACCTCTCAGATCAGACCTACTGTAGAATTGGGTGCCATATATGATATATGCTTAGACTCTATTGATTGTTCATATCACGTATTTATAATAGAGTTTTCATATTGACGATAAGCTCTAAATCGTTTATAAATTGGGATACATATCTAAGATCATAGCAATATATTTGTTATATTTATCTCAAATACTTTCTTCAAATTGAAGAATAGGTTTTGAATGTCTAACCTAGAGAGTAAGATGTCGGAATGAACTCATCCAAATGCTCTCATCATCAATGTATATGTGATCTGATCATTATTTCAAAAGTGTTGAGTGACTATGATTCCATTTCATACTGAATCTCACTTGTGAAACACCATATTAGTCGTAATGTGAATTGTTATCTTGTTATCGCAAACTAGGCGTGTTAGTTGTGTTTGAGAGGTACCTAATATTTTTTTATCAAGTTTTGAATTTATTTTATTTCTCGAAGAGCTATTGCTATCGAACAAATACTCTACATTAGCTGATGAATGTACGATTGTTTGTTGGTTCTTCATCTTCCAAAGTATCGGTGAACCACAAAAATTATGACAAATGCATTTAAAAATCACCTAGTTGACAGGACAAGACGTCCACTCAGAGTTGCATTAGGACATTTCAAATGGTCAACTTTTTTTTTTTGCTTCAAAAATGCACTTTCTTCAAAATGAAGCAAAAATTGAAACAACATTTTTTCTATGCTTCATTTTTATCTCTAAAATATATTTCAATTATTTTTACTATTAATTATATTATGGTAGACTTCCTCACAATGCTAAGGGTTAAATGTCTCACCACTATGCAACTTGTGCAATCAAGAACCTGAAACTCGTGATCACATCTTTTTCTCCACTGCTCATTCTGTGGAGGAAAATTTTGATTCGGCTAGGTCAACCACCACTAATATTTGTATCTTGGACTTCACTCCTCGCATGGCTTCTTGGGAAAACATGCGGCCTACCTTTTTACTTAAAGAAACTAGTTACTCGCTCAGCCATTTACCTATTATGGCGAGAACAAAATCAGAGGGGGTAATCAAGCTCCATCAAGTAATCAAGAACTTCTTTTCCAAAGACTAGATTACAACATTATGGACGTCGTTAACAAGAGGGCTTCTATCTACTTGGCTGGCGAACGACCATTAGGACTGCTTATTAAGAAAACTTATTTTAGATGACTTTTGTTTTTGTCATCTTGAATCTAATACTCTAATGTAATCCCCTATATTCCTTTAAGTAATAAAATTCACAATTAAAAAAAATAAAATGATTATAACACCTTCTAGTTTTTCAAGTTTACTAACTTTACCCAAAAAATTTATTGTTAACATTAGTTCAATAAAATCACTATTAAATATAAATAAGCTGTAATAATAGAATTAGAAATATAATACACAACGTTTTGGGTATTTTTTTTCTATTTTAATAATAATTATAAGTCAATGTTACGTTCAATTTGTTTATGTTTATTTGTTATAATAGTTATATAATTTTAATATTTTATTTAATATATCATTATATGTTATATTCTTTTTTTTTTTTTTTTTCAACATATAGAGATTATATTAAGATAACAGTTTTACAATAGTAGAAGAAAGGGACATTCTGGCCCTCTTAGCTAAGGTATCACAAAAGAGGTTCAAATCTCTTGGTACAAAAATAAAATCAGAGATTAGAGAGTGGTTAAAAGACAGTATTTCTCTCAGCACCAAAATGTTGTTTTTATCCCATAAATCAGCTGAGTGAAGGAAGAGATGTCTTTTGAGAGTAGTAATGATGGGCTTGCAATCACTGTGGACAACAATATTAGTGTATCCAAGTCTGGAGCAGAATCTCAAGCCTTCTAAGATAGCCAAAGCTTCAGCTTGTGAAGCAGATGCCACATTCTTCAGTGAGGTGGATCCGTACATCAAGACATTGCCATTATGGAGGAGACACCAACCTAAACCAATAGGTTGATTTGCGTGGAGCCAAGAAGCGTCTGTAAATAGCTTCAGAGTGTTATGGGGAATGGTAGATGACTGAGTTTCTGTAGGCTTGAGAGGTTGTTGTGGATGAGGTAAGGCAGAAGCTTGACTGTAAGAGCGCCAGTCGAGCAAAGATTGGTTAATGATATCAGGTATTGGCCTTTGCTTCCCTTCATATATTAAGGCATTTCTTGCCTTCCAAATGCGCCAAAGGAGATATGGTGGGAACGGGACATTATCCAGAGGTGAAGTCTCTGCAAAATTAACAACTGGTAAAGTTAAAACATAGGATAGATTTTGTATTAAACATTGGGACAAAAGTCCCTGTGAAAAGCTCCTTAGTGGAGCCAATTGCCAGATCTCAGACGAGACTCGACAATGGAAGAATAGGTGATCAAGAGTTTCTTCATGTTCACCACACATTGGACAGAGCAACTCCCCTCTTAGATCTCTTCTCTGAAGTTCATGACCAACACCAATTCCTTTATGAATTAACCTCCAAAGGAAATGTTTCAATTTCGGCTGAATTTGCAGTTTCCAGATAGTATTACAGATGGTGACTTGCGCCTCTGTTATCAGGTTTGTTTCTGATTCCCCCATTTGCTTCAATCTGTGATATCCTGATTTAACAGTATATCTACCATTGGAACTAAAACTCCAGATTGGTATGTCATTAGTGTCAAATTGTGAGAGAGGAATACTGTTGATCTCCAAAGCTTGCTCTAGTGAGAAATTCTGAATAAGAGCCTCTCTATTCCAACCTCTACCTGAGGGAGTTAGCAATGAAGATACTTTTGCATTTGCATTCAAAGGATTAAGGGTGGATTGAGGTGTTCTGAAATGAGTGCCAGGCAGCCATTTATCTGTTGTGATATTGATTGTCTTCCCATTTCCTACCAGCCAATGAATTCCATTCTGTATCAAAGCAATTCCACGAGAAATACTTCGCCAAGCATAACTTGGTCTGTTACCAAGAGATGATGATAAGAAGTCTGTATGCGCATAATACTTTGCTTTGAAAACTCGTGCAAGCAAAGAGTGAGGTGCGGTAAGCAGACGCCATCCCTGCTTGGCCAGCAAGGCAATGTTAAAATCCCCTAAGTCCCGAATGCCAATACCACCTAATTTTTTAGATTTAGTGATTTTGTTCCATGAAATCCAGTTCAACTTGTGAGTATCTGTGTTATCATTCCACCAATATTGCCTGATAACAGAGTTAAGTGCTGATATTATCTTCTTTGGAAGTAAGAAACATGACATAGTATAGCTTGGAAGAGCTGTAAGGACTGCCTTAATCAATACTTCCTTGCCAGCCTTAGTTAAAAGTTTCGAAGACCAATTTTGGATTCTGGTTTTAACTCGTTGAATTATATGTTATATTCAATATATGCTTTTTTATTATTATATTTCCATATTTAAATCAATTTGATAAAGAAAAATCACACACATATATATGTGTGGATACTATTATAGTATATAATTTGTTTAAGAATAAATTATAAACAAGTTAAAGAATAAGGACCAACTTACAATTAAGAAAGTTCATTAAAAAAATGAAGAAACAGTACAAGAAAACAGCCAAAACGTGACGGACAAATCCATCACGAATCCGTCACGAATGAGCAATACTTACGGATTCGTGATAGATTTTTTTTGTTAGGATTAGATGGTCAGAAGTAAAAAATCCGCCAGGAATTCCTGACGGATTAGTGACGGATAATTCCTGACGGATTACTGACGCCTAATCCGTCACTAATTTATCCGTAGGGAATCCGTCAGGAATTCCTGATGAATTTCTTGACGGATAAACTTGTAGGGTTATTTGATGACGGAATTTATCCGTCAGAAATTTTTGACGGATTTTATATTTTAAAATAAAAAATTAATTATTAATTAAACAATTTTTGTTTAATTATATTAAATAATAATATAAATTATATTTAATAATTAAAATATAAATAAAATTCTAAAAATATTTATAAAACTAAAATATGAAAATATTAACAAAGACCCAAAATACGATAAATATATGGAAACAACGATAAAAAGATAAAAAAACCTAAACTAAACTACATTAATACATGCAATGGATTCGTGAACATCTTTCGGTAGGAGATTCTGAAATGCAAATGGAAGAAGGCGTTGCATCACCACATGATAATCATGGATCTTCATTCCAATGAACTTGCCTTCTCCGATATCAACACATTTCCTCAGATTAGAAGCTTATCCATCGGGGAATTAGACCCTATGAATAATCCAGTCAAAGAACTCAGCCTTTGCATTCTTCGATAATCGAAATGCCGGAACTGGACAACTTCCATCGGGGTTGATGTGAAGCTCAGGACGAGAAAAAATGTCCGACAAGTCTAACCTAGACTTCAAATTATCTTGTGTCTTCCGTTGGACATTTAGAACCGTGTTCATTATGTTGTCAAAGAAGTTCTTCTCCACATGAATCACATCTATGTTATGCCTCAACAAATGTATTTTCCAATAAGGCAAATCCCATAATAAGCTTTTCTTTTCCCAGTTATGAATTATACCCGTATACTTAACATTGACGTGTCCATTTTCACCAACATTTGGATCATTCGTCATAACAACACCATAATCATCCAATTATCGTAAGAGATATGTGCCACCTAATTCAGGTGGTGGACCGTCAAAACATCTCTTCTTCGTGAATAATGTTGTTGATAGACGATATGGATGAGTCGGGGGCAACATCCTTCAGTGACAATCAAACCAGCATGTCTTCCATCCATTACTCAGATGGAAGGAATCAGTGTTATCCGCATAATATGAACATGCTAGTTTCCCGTGAGTTGTCCACCCTGATAACATGTCATACGCTGGGAAATCTCTTATAGTCCACATAAGAACCGCACACATCTGATGACTCTGAATTTTCACGCTTTTTACTTATCAATTAGCATCAATTCTGAGCTCTAAAAGCGTGCATACATCACATTTATGGTTGATTTCACTAACTTTAGTGTTTTTA
>OVBE01007956.1:0-17830 GCA_900406425.1 Iberis pinnata
TAACAACCTCGGATTTGGTCAAAAGGGGGTTGACTGGAAACGGGGTGTTACAGTCTACACCTCCTTACCCGTTTATGCGATGGGCTATGGACATTGTTGGACCATTCCCCGCGTCAAAGTAAAGAAATTTCCTGCTGGTGATGGTAGATTACTTCTCAAAATGGGTAGAAGCAGAAGCTTATGCCAAAATTCAAGATGCTGAATTCCAAAACTTTGTGTGGAAATATATCATATGTCGTCATGGTCTACCCTACGAGATTGTGACCGAAAACGGCACTCAGTTCTGTTCACACAAATTCGAAGGTTTTTGCAAAAATTAGAAGATTAAGCTCAGCCATTCGACGCCCCGGTACCCGCAAGGTAATGGACAAGTTGAATCAGTTAACAAGATCATTGTAGACGGCCTTAAAAAGTTACTAGAAAGGAAAATAGAGTGTTGGGCAGATGAGTTGGACGGTGTCCTTTGGTTATATCGCACAATGCCCCGCTCGTCAACTAACGCAACTCCCTTTTCCCTTTCACACGATGTTGAAGGTATGGTTCTTTCCGAGGTCAACATCTACAACTTACGACATATGATGCTACCACAATACGAAGATTTTAACAACAAGACCAAGCCCTATTACGTATGGAGCACTACCAGCAAATGGCAGTTCGACACTATAACAAGAAAGTTTGACCAAGGCATTATGTTGTTGGAGACCTTGTGCTACGCCACGTTTTTGATAATATCAAGGAGTACGGAGTAGGAAAATTGGGTAGCACTTGGGAAGGACCATATGAAGTTACTAGAATCATCGCACTAAACGTTTACATGCTGACCATGCTCGATGGGAAACAGCTACCACGGCCTTGGAATGGACGACACCTTAAACTATATCTCTAGTTCTTTTTTTTGTTGTAATAGAACTACGTCTGGCTTGATCCCTCTAAAATGGGTACGTAGGCAATCTTCGTAATATAAGAAGATGCAGTTACTTAAACTAAAAACTTCATGTATTTTGAGCCTTTTCGTTTATTTTTTGAAGGGGGGAGTAAGTTATCCCCATGGAACTTCGTTCAAAGGAACCACACAAAATCCGGAAACAAATGAGCTAAAGCCTCGTCGACCCTTAAATGAGCTAAAGCCTCGTCGATCCTTAAACGAGATAAAGCCTCGTTTATCCTTAAACGAGCTAAAGCCTCGTCGATCCTTAAACAAGCTAAAGCCTCGTCGATCCTTAAACGAGCTAAAGCCTCGTTGATCCTTAAATGAGCTAAAGCCTCGTCGATCCTTAAACGAACTAAAGCTTCGTCGAACCTCAAACGAGCTAAAGCCTCGTCGACCTCAAAATAAACTAAGAATTCATTTATCCAAGTCTATCTAAAACATCGTCGATCTGAAATAAATCTTCATCAAAAAGGTTCGTTGGTGCAAAATAGAATTGGTACCAAAAATCCTCGTCGATTAATCCCTTGTTGAAATTTGATAAGTTAAAGTTTTACAAGGGGCCAAAAATAGAAGTTAAACTAAAAAAGACAGACGAACATGAAAACTATGGAACCCGCCAAAAGAAACAAAAAAAATCTAAGTTAAAGATGGGTTAAGCCAGGGCACTTGGGGGGGGGGGGGGGTTTTANTTGAAGCTTCAACCTGGCTTGATCGAAGTCTCCCGACTTCTTCTTGAGAAAGAAGCTCATGATTTGACCATGACTTGTTGATCACCGGGGAAACCCCCAAGTCCTCGTCCGATAAGGGAACAACCTCTATCTCGGCCGCCTTCTCTGTCCAGGTCTTGAGGATTTTCTTCAGATTCTCTATGATGGCTTCAGGGACGGAACCGCCCATATCCTTAATGATTCCCATAACGTCGAGCGTACCTTCTATCGTACCAAGGTTCTTCGCCGATTTCTCAGCTGCTTTACGGCTATCCAGGTGCCGTCAGATCCTTTCAAACCAAGCAGCGCATTTCTCTTGCATCTGTTGTCCTTTCTTCAGGATGATAGCGTCTTGACCAGCTCGCTCTAATTCCAAGGTCTCCTTCACGACGGCTAGCTCGTCCTTTACCTTAGCACTCTCTTCTAACAGACGATTTTTCTTCTCCTCAAACTCCTCCCTCTGATTCTTGCCCATCTCAACAAGGCGCATATTCTCCTCATTCAGGTTGTCCAACTGCAATCGTAGACAGACTACTTCAACCTATAAGTCTTTCCTTTTCTGTGCATCAATTGTCGCGGCTGCACCGCACTGATCGACAATCTTCTGAAGTTTGTCGAGGGAGGATGAAGACTTCGCCAATTTGGAGTTGTACATTGTAATCATCGCATTCGCTGCGGTAAAGCAATGCATTCAATAGACATTTTAGCAAAAAGTATTTCCTAATAGACATAGTATGAAATTAAAAACCTGAACACCGTAAGAAGCATAGATCTTGAACAGATCTAGAGAAGGAGAACTGGCAACGCTGGGCACTGGTCGGTTAAGTCTGGGAATCTGAAGGACTAGCTCAGCGCAGGCATCGGCATCATAAACCAACCCAGATGCGTCTAGGTAGGAGAAAGAGAGAGGGACAGGAGCCCGACGAGGCCTCTTTTGTAGAGTAGCCTCGTCTTCAGCATCGTCATCAAAAAGCTCTTCGATGTCGACATACATGTTATCAACCTTGCCGTTAACCAGGGTATCTTCGGGTTCCGGGTCAATGTTCGGGATTGGATCAATCGGCTGTCACAACCTTTTCAATATGCATACCCTTTATCTCCCCCGCCGCAATCCTCTTCTTTGAGTCTTTGACATCGGCGTGCATTTTACCCTTAGCCTTAGCCGCAGCAGCCTGCAAGCCGAGCTTTTTTGAAGCTGTGCAGAGAGCTCAGCATGTTCTTTAGCTTTTTCCTTCTTTCTGGCATCGATAGCTGCCCTTGCCGTGGACACCAAAGCCCCCATCTTCGGTGGCTTTTTGGCTGCTTTCTTTCCAGCTCATGCCTCGGATTTCACATTTTTCTTCTATGTATTAACCTCAGCTTGAGTCTTCATTGAACTTTCTCTCAAGTTCCTCAAAAAGTCAGACGGCATCCTTGGCTTTGAAGGGTAGGTAGAATGTTCTCGTCTAACTGAAAAAGACGACGAAATGAGAACGACGAGGTAAGAGATCGATTAAATATGAATAACCTTAACAAAATATATATACTAACCAGAACCAATGCATGCTATACTTCGTCTAACTCTTGCCGCGTCGACTTCTGGCCACTTAAGAATTGAAGTCTTGGACAATTTGTCAACCGAGTCTAGAAAGTAGTCAGGGAAAGCTTCGAAGGGAAATGGTTTATCTGCAAAAAATATATATATAGAAAAATTAGCTAACTCATTAGTAGTTGTGTCATCAATAGCCGAAGCACTACCATTTTCCAGAGCCCAATCACGTAAATACTCTTGTCCAAGGTCAGGGATTGCCGCGTCGTTAATCTTAACGAAAAAATATCGTCTCTTCCAATCCCACACTTTACTCTTGGCCCCGGTAAGAAGTGTATACTTCGACCTCACCCTCACATAAAAGAACCCAAAGTCAAAATTGAGAGAGTGACCCCCACTCTTTACAACCTTGTGTACTTTGTGAATAGTTGCTAAAAGGTCAAAAAAATCTATGGATATGTCTATCCCTATTTCACTACCCAAAAGCAGAATGGCAGTTATGTTTCGTATAGTCCCGGTCGAAAGTTGCGAGACAGTCATACGTCGCGGAGTGCAAAAAGACATTAAAAGATGAGGAAGAGGGAACCAAAGATTTGCGTCGGAAAAGTAATCTTCGAAGAGGGTAAAGTACCCCGCTGGAGGAGACCACGGCCGTTCGAAGAACTGTGGAATCCTGAACTCAAGGTTGGTGTCGTTTATCCCGCACAAAACACAGAGGGCGGCCAGCGATTCATGCGTCATCTTCGACGGGCCCGATCCTGTATAATAGTTGCCCTCCTCAAGATCGACCTCCGAAGGACCTGCCTCGTCTAGGAAGGGTCCTGACTCTATGACTGGAAAAATATACTCTTCGGAGGATGCCTCGACGACCGCTAACTGGTTGGCGGCGTTTACTTCGGGGCTAGTCGGGTGATGGACGACCTGTAGATTTTTCGACCTCGTCGTTGAACTCATTTCATTAGACATAACCTCTTCTTTGACTAATAGAAGTGGGAGGTCACCGGACATTACGTGACGGAAGGCCGGAAGGGAAATGTACGGTGACGGAAAATTGGCCGGAGACGGAAAAACATGGCGTAAAACAAAAAATGGGCAGTGCAAAAAAATAATAATCTAGAGAGAGAGCATATAGAGTGGGGAGAGATACATGTAGGCGCAGGAGAAAGATGGGAGCATAAAAGGAAGGAGAGTAACCTCGACGATTGATCAAGACGTGTTATAACCTCGTCGAATGGTCAATGCTATTGCAACCTCGACGATTGATCAAGAGGAGTTATAACCTCGTCGAAGGGTCAATGCTATTGCAACCTCGGCGATTGATCAAGATGAGTTATTACCTCGTCAGATGGTCAATGCTATTGCAACCTCGGCGATCGATCAGGACGAGTTATCACCTCGTCGATCGATCTAGGTCATTAATTTTGGCGAGTGATTTCGACGAATTCCAGCTTCATAAATTAATCGAGGCGATCACAATGATTAATCATGATAACACCTCGGCGATTAAATACGTTAATCTCACCTCGTCGATTAGCCACAAATTTTCACCTCGATCAGTCAAATGTTTTGCCTTGATTAGCATGGTGAACTCTTATGTTGTCAATCTACCAGTGTCTTCCACCTCGTTGCATCTAAACAAGATGACGGGGCCTCGTCTAGTCAGCTTCAGTCGACAATCTTCAACTGACTTGGGGGGAGTAACTGTTGGGTCAGGGTTTGACAACCACTTTGAAGCCCAACAAGAATATGGTTAAAGCCCAAAAACGGCCCAAACCCGACAAGCAAGGTCCGATCCGGTGAAAGACACGCGGACCCCATCACTGTTCATGATGTGACGGGGCCTAGTCAAAGAAGGTTCACTATAAATAGAATGTCAGATGAATCGGAGGGGGGCTCAGACAAAAAGACAGAGTAGAGAAAGAAAGAGAGAGCTCGCCGATATCGACGAAGTAGGAGGACGATCACTGAACAAAGTATCTCGACTATATGATTGGTTGGAAGGCGCTTCCTAGTCATCTCGACTATTTTAAGCCCGTCTATCAAGATTATGTGACCAGAAGAGATACCTCGTCTGTAAATGATTCGAAGACATAATTAACTCGCTTACGTCTATTCATAGCCGAAGTTAAAAGAGTTAGTATCAAATGCTATAGTCAAGTAGCCTCGTCTATTCAAACCTCTAACCCCACTATTTAATTGACTGAGTTCAGAACATAGCGCAAGGACCGGTTAAACAAAAGATCTATAGGATGTTATTATCTTATTGTCTTTAGATTATTTGTTGAAAGGCTCTGCTATAGCCTCATACTCTGTTTTATCATTCTTTAATGGAATTCATTCTTTGGGGGAAAAAAAGCAGTTAACAGGCTTAGCTAAAGTAAGAGAAAAATAAAATATAAAATAAAACAGCTATTTTGGTTATTGGTTAGTTGCATAATTTAGTTATAATATTTCATATTTCCACATAAAACAATGTTCTATCAATACATGTATAAGATTACATCATGGTCGTGGAAGCAATCTAGCTACCGTTTCTTTTTCCCAACAAAATGTGAAAGCCAATCAGAAGTACAAACAAACGAATCTTCGAAAGACGACAAAGAACCAACAATGTGTTTTATTGGTTTATAAAGGTTAGGGATTCGGACATAAAACTCTCTAGTTCGATCTCGGTGAAAGAGATATTTTACAATATATCATCCAATATTGCTAAATATTGATTGCTGACTGAATAGAGATTAGAATTTAAGCTATAAACATATTTTCCTGAAAGGATAAAAAAAATCATGGGTTTTGAATACAATTGAAATCTCTTTGACCAGAATTAATGCGTAGCGCCGTAAAGACCGAGTATGGGTGAAAGAAAGAATGCCAAAGTTCTTGCTTCTAATTTAGAAATAATTACTTACTTGACCTACATTTTCAATTAATTGCTGACGTAACCTCATATTATTTTGAATTATTGGAGATAATCCACTTTTTGTTTAACCCGATTCCACCCCTCGGTGATGAAGAAATAAAAAAGATGGAAAAATAAATAAATTCGAGAGAAAAAAATTGTCCAATATTTATGAAAATGCCACCGCGTATTTTGGAGGCAAGAAAAATCTGCGAAATTTTCTAATGCATATTTGTTTAGAGTGTAGATTTGTTTTCGCAGATATGTTTTTGCCGATTTATTTTTGCCTGTTGATTTTTGGCGTCGCAAATTTTTCTCGCATATTTGTTTGACTATTTGGCCGCAGACTTTCATCCCCTTGACGGTCCCCCAGAACCACCGCCGAATTTTCGACGTCGCCGCATATTTTTGCTTCCATTGCCAAGTTTCTGTTGCAGACTTCTGAATATCACTGCCGATTTACTGATATTGTGAATATTTTTTCGCAAAGTTATGCTGACATTGCCGATATCTTTGTGACTGCAGTTATATTTGTAACTGTAGATTATTTTTTTAAACTGTAGATTTTTTTCGTCACCGCAGAGTTATGAGTTTCCGAAATTGACAGATTGACCCCTTTCGTTCGTAACTGCAATTTTCTTTTAAAAAAACCTGCAATGGCCGCAGTTTTTATTCACACGTTGCTGCAGATTTTTTTTTCTTACTGATCTGACCCTCACGTTACCGCAGATTTGTTTGCCGTAGATTTTTCCAAATCGTTTGACTGCCGTTTTTTCAAATTTGCGGAGTTTGTTCTGGCGATTTTTAAAAATCGTGGTAGATTTTTTTCGTAAACTCATGCGACGTCGTTTATCACGGCTCATACGATATGACCCATGGGACAATATTTGGCCCATTCAAACGACGTCGGTTTCTTAATTTGTGTTCGTTTCAAAAAATTTTCTAAGTGGCAGAATAACACGGTGTCGTTTTGGACTGTATTGTAGACATTTATGGATTTTCGCAGATTTATTAAAAATTATGTTCGACTTCCCATAAAACCCTAATTAACCCTAAAACAATCGCAATCTTTCATTTACAACCTTTCAGTTTCTATATATACTGCATTGCCTAACTTTGGACAAAATTGTTATCAGTCTCTTAGGTTGGACAAGAAAAAAATGGACAAGGGAAAAAAAGTGATGGTTGAGAACAAGCGCTCCAGCAAAAGAAAGGTTGTTCTATGATTCAAAAATTGTTTATGATTACTTTCCAGTACATACTACTAATCTTTTGTTTGGGTTTTTGTATATATCGATGGACGAACATGATGAGTTCGTGGAATTCGCGAACTTTCTCGAGAAAGTCCACAAACATTACAAGGGACAGATGGATAGCATGGCAAAGCGAAAGAAGGAGGATGATGAGTACGTGGAAGTGTTGAAAATCCATAACGCGAACGAAATCGAGAAACTCCAGAAACATTACAAGGGGATGATGGGTAGAATGGAGAAGTGAATGAAGGCGATGGAGGAGGCTTATCGAACTATGGTGAAATCAATGGATGAGGCGATGGTTCTGGGGGACCGTCAAGGGGATGAAAGTCCTCGTTGATTTCGATTATGTTTTTCTTTTTTAATGACTATGTTTATGTTTATGTTTTGAATCCTCTACTTATTTTGAACTTATCATAATTCGGTATGCAGTTTGCATTGCAGTTTTTTGTTAATTTCCATTGCAGTTTTCGTAATTGGATAAAAGGGCTCTTTTATTTCCATTGCATTTTTTTACGTATTGGGTATTCTGTTTGCACGTATTAACGAGCTCTAAATGTTGCGAGAATGTGGATATAGTATGTTGTTTGCACTACTGAAACAAATGTTGTCGAGGACAACAACTTGTTAAAATAGTACGACCAGCATTCAATGCACATTTTGCAACATTTAGAGCATGGTATTACATGCAATGCCAAAACATAAATTGTAAGATTGGAAAAAAAAAACGCTTGAATTATGTCTTAAACAGGGAGAAAAACATACATGGCATATGGAAAAAAAGATAAAGGGAAGAAAGCATAGATATTAGAGAAAGGGGGTTAAACTAAATTCCCACAGCCACCGACCATCCCCGCGAACACATTAATTGTTGTATCGTCTCCGAAATGCAACTAGGGAAAAACACATTATAACTCATGATATCAGTTCGGAAATTACCAATGAAATAAATCTGTACCACATAAGTTAATCTGCAACCAAAAAACTACAACCGACTATCAATGCAGTCAATAAATCTGCATCTATTATAAAAAATCAGCACTGGTTATAATAACTCTGCAGTAGTTAGAATATATCGGCAATAGTTTGATTTAAAATACCGAATTAGGTGTCTGATTTGGTCCAAGGCGGCGGCCATCGTACAAAAATCTGACAGCGTTAAAGGTAAGGTAATGTTTCTCGCAATAGTGGGCCATGAGTTTCCTCATTGGACAATGAACACGCATTGCATAAACGTCTTCTCACCCCAGCTGGTTTTGGACAATCACTGTGACTTTCCTGTTGTATTCCAAGGAACTTGATGCACTCATGATGTCAATGTGGATGTAGATCTAATTTTTAAGAGAGAAAGAAGGTTTGGATGCAGATTTTATATTTGAGACGAAAGGTATTTTATAGCCTAAATAATTTCGGTTTGTTAATTTAATAAAGAGGAATAATTTCCCAAAAAAATAAAATTTAAATTAGTAGGTCAGAACCTACGTTGGAATATCGAGACTTTTTCCTAGAAATGAGCCAATGAATGAGTCTGACACGACGTCTGACACACGTGGAACCCAAACAGACAGTTGACAAGACAATACGTTTGAATGTTGCAGATTAGTTGACATCGTTGCTGATTTCTTTCAAAACGCAGTAGATATATTTTAAGCATTGAAGATTTGTTTTATGATGCCGATATGTTTACGTGTTGCAGTTTTGTTTCCACATTGCAAAGTTGTTTTCAACATTGTAGAGTTATTAAACCCTTCGGCCTCGTTTACTGTCATGAAACGCCGTTGTTTTTTTGGTTAACAGTACCCATTGGGTAGATCTACCTTCCCTGTACTTCTCTGTCCCCGACATCTTCAATTTCCTCAACCACCTTCAACAACTTCAGAAACGCAAAATGGAAACATACAGATTTCATGTTCTTAAGTTACAAATTTTTAGGGATAACCTTACATAACAAAAAAAAAACCCCATACAACTCGGTCTATTAATTAACGAGATAGACCGCTACAAAACCTACAATCACATCAACCAAAACAAAACTCAGAATCTTCATCTTCATCTTCAAATATGCCATGTCTCCTTTAGTCCTAAGCACTTGGTCTTGCAAAGATGCAATTTGTTCTACCTTGTTCACCTCTTCTATGAGAGCGCAGTAAGTCTGTTACCGAACATTTTTCATTTCTTCTATGACTGCCATGTCCCACCACTTCCAAACGTGGCAGCCACCATCCTAGGACATGAATAAACAAAACCAGTAGGCAGAAGTGCTGAATAAAAATTAAGACGACTATGATTAAGGCCTGATATAATAGTGTACACACTTACATTTCGATTTGGACATGTGTAGAACAACCTGCCCTGATTCGGTAAAGTAGTGGTGCTTTCGAGGACTACATGCTCACCACAGTAGCAGACCACCGGCGCCCCATATTCGGAAGGATCCGTACCATCGATGTTCAAAGGGAATATGGTACGGCTATTCACCTCTTCCTCATCTGAGTTTCCACTGAAACCAGGCGTTACCTCTTCATCGCTTAGGTTGTAGCTATATCTTCCCATTTTTAAAAGACTCTAACAGAAATGATCGGAAATCGCTGCTATGACTTACAGAGAAAACCTCAAAAGTGCGAAACCCAAAATGGATGACAAACCCTAACTAATGCTTTATCTAAATCAACTCTTTACAACAGGACACCATGAAGACGTCGCCGTTTGATCGAGTTAATAAAAAGTTTAGATTTGTTGCAGATTTAATTGTATTGTTGTTTTGTTAACAAAACTGCACTGCCAAATAAAATCTGCAACTGTCTAGGCGAAAATTATTTGTGTTGCAGACTTAATTTGTATTGTAGTGTTGTTAAAAAAACTGCAGTACTAAATAAAATCTGCAACGATTTAATGGGATTGTAATTGTGTTGCAGACTTAATTTGTATTGCAGTATTGTTAACAAAACTACATTACAAAATAAAATCAGCAACACATTTACACTAATCGCACAATTCAGAACGTCTAACCAAAAAAACTCTTCGATTTTTTAAAAGTAAATGCCCATAATTAAAGTCACAGAACACGAAGCGACATCAACAATCACAACCGTTCGTTGACAACCTTTGAGTTTCGATCTATAAATATTGGCTCAGATACGTCACTACACAAAAATCTCTTATGTTGATAAAAGGTAGGATCAAAAAATGGACAAGGGAAAAAAAATTATGCTGGAGAACGACGATGCCCAAAGCCCTCCGAGGAAAAGACAGGTTGTTCCCTGCTTCTTATATTTCTTAGTTTATATCTGAGTTCAATTCACATAAGTAACATTTATTGTTTGTCGTAGGCAACCATGGAAAAACATATCGCAACACAACGAATTGCGTAAGCTACACAACCATTACAAGGCCATAATGGCTATGCTGGAGGAGCAGATCAAGGCGAAGGAGAATGCTTTGGATGCAAGGGTGAAGTATGAAAGGAAAAATGCGAAACTCTGTTTTTTACAAAAGCAGATTTCGGCTGTGGGTTTTGACATGGAGGCAGAATGGAACAGGCTGATGACAAGGGAGGAGCAGGCATATAAAGAATGGGTGCAGATTTAAATCTCGCATGTGGGATTAGATAAAATGGGTTGTAATATGAAGGGGTTCGGATCATCCTCTTCGTGATCAGAACCTTCTTCATCATGTTTAATTTTTTTTTTTGGTTAATTAACTATTTGAACCCGGTTTGAATTTCAATTACATTTTTATTTTTCCCAACATTACTCATGATTTATTTAGAAATTCATATTATTTTTCCTATTTTAAACGTTGTAGACTTTTTTGTTGTAAATCTGCAATGCAAAAATTAGTCTGCAACTAGTAACGATTAGATTTGCAGCTTTTTAAGAAGAATGGGAGGAAAACTAAATCAGAGAAGGTAACCTTGAACATAAAAGCAAAGAAGTTTGGATTCAAAAAGAAACAAGGAAAAATATTAAACGAAGACGAAAGGTACAACGCACAACTTCGGAAATAAGAGTCTTAAACAACAAAACAGTCAGCGCCACCGATCATCTCCATGAATACATTAAATTGTTGCTTCATCCCCGAAACCCATCTGAAAAAACAAAATTGTGTTTTAGATAATAAATCAGCTATACAAAAAATATATATGCAATACATAAATACCGAGTTCGGTGTTTGGTTTGGTCCCACGCGGTGGCCTTCATAGATAAAACAAACCGTGCGATATTCAAGGTCTTTTCTGTCGCAATACCAAAGCATTAGTTTCTTCAGGCGTGTATGAACATGCACCAAGTAATTGCGTTCCACTCCTTCCTGGTCGATAAGTGTCACCTTCACTTTCCTCTCGTTAGTCCACCATGGTCATGCTGCAAGCATGGTTGTAGATCTATTTTTTTGGAGGTTATGAGGGTTTGGATGCCGAACTAAGAATGTAAATAAAAGACAATTTATAACCTTAGATTAAGTTTTCGAAATTAAATTAACATTGGGACTAGTCAAACTTAAATGATTGCGACAGAACCTACCTTGAAGAACGCGAAAGGTACTATCTCGATTATAATCTGACAAAAGTAGAACACGAACTTACTTTGACAAGAAAACACATTTTACCATTGCAGAATTGTTTTCATCATAGCAGATTTAAGTTCATCGTTGCATATTAATTTCAAACATGCAGATTTAATTTCAAGCAGATGTGTCAACAATTTCGAACGTTATAGATTTTTAAAACATTGCAGATTAAGAAAAATATGCAGTCTCGTTGACAAGGTCGAGGAGATGACATCGTTCTTCCTGTTTTCACACTCTCCTAGGTATGTCTAAATTGGTCGTACATCGCCTTCGTTGAGATATTCAATTGCCTCAACCACCATCGACATCTTCAGTGACCTCAACCCTTACCGATCTTCAATATCAATTAATTCAACTTCTCAATTCTGAATCGCTGATTGAATGGACGAAATGAGGCAAGTTCAATTAATTCTTGTTTGTGGAAATTGGAAACTAGGTAATGGAAGGAAGTTCTTTCTCGTCGATAGCGATCGAGGTTCTAGGTCGATGTTGGCAGAAGAGAAGATGACTTTTGAGGAATTGATGGAAATGGTAATTGAAGACTACGAAGTTGAGAGAAGCCTGTTCGAGGTCAATTTGAGCTACATGTTACCTAAGAAGGTTTTGAATTTCTTACCTCCGGATCAACCTCCTGTTTATGTAAAGAATATAAGACATTTGAGAACATTCCTACGTCAGTCAAGCAATGTCCCCGTCCGGCTATGTGTTGAGATCAAACGAAAGGCTTCACCTACCTCAAAGGGTGGACCTACAGAGCTCCCGAAAATGACAAGTCCTACAAGGCAGGAAACACGGATAAGACATCCTACGATGGAGGAAGTTGTTGAAGAAGATTCAGAAGAAGACAGTGCAAAGGAAGAGGATGAGAACAGATTTGATTGTTGTGATGATTCTGACGGAATAGACTCTGGTGATGAGAATTTCTCAAAGTATGGAGTTGATGCTGAGAACGTTGAGGAGATGGAGAAAACAAATAAGATGTTTGAGTCAACCGTATACATCAATGACGGTAATCGGCACAACAACTTACGAAGTTTCCATATTGATTCTTTCAAAATACGAGTTGGTGATAGTTTTGAGTCAAGAGGGCAGTTGGAGGAGAAGTTGAAAATGCTAACTGTGGTTGAGAGGTTCGATTAAAATGTTTACAAATCTACATCGTGCTTGTTAGTAGTCAAATTTTTGGTAAACGGTTGTTCATGGAAGCTTCGAGCAACGCCAATTGGCGATTAGCCCAGATTTCATGTGCGTACTTACAATACAGAACATACATGCTCGGTGACGGTGAGAGCGTCAAGAACAAGACAGGAAAGTGCCGAGATACTAGGAATTATGTACAAGGAGTTTGTTGGTGGTGTCGGGCCCAGTGTGTTGCCTACACACGTTGCAGAAGCTATGAATAAACGATTTAACATTAAGGCAAATCAAATTTCAGATTGATATTAGCACTGCTGATTTTCGTATACACCTCAGATATTTTTCAACTACATTGCAGATATATTTCCTTTCTATTAATTTTTCATGTTCTAGGTTGACTACTGGAAGGCTTACAGAACACTAAGGCACGCGAGAGATTTGGTAAGTGACACTCCTGAGGAAAGTTACGCATATTTACCTACGTATTTGCACATGATTAAAAGTTACGCAGATTAACCTACGTATTTGTACATGATTACCTACACATGCCATGTACTCCGTAGATGGAGATGACAGATTCAAGAATTTGTTCCTCTCATTTGGTGCAAGTATCAATGGATTTCATTATCTTCGGAAAGTAGTCGTTGTGGATGGGACTTTTTTGCAAGGGAAGTGTAAAGGAACACTGCTAACCGCAATAACACAAGACAGGAATTTCCAAATCTTTTCGTTGGCGTTTGGAATTGTTGATACTAAAAATGATGAATCGTGGGAATGGTTCTTTAGGCAATTAAGTAGCGTTATTCCGGATAACGAAAATTTAGCAATAATATATGACCGTCATAGATCCATCGGAAGAGCAATTGGCCTAGTTTACCCAAAATCAAGTTGTGGTAATGCACCTACCATTTACACAAAAACATAATACTTCGCTATAGGAGAAACGAAGCATTTTGTTTGGTTAAACAGGCTGTGTATGCATTTAGACTCGTGGAATTTCAAACCGCGTACGCCAGGATTCAAGAGCTGAACCCTGAACTTCACGAGTACCTTAAGAAAGCGGATGTGAAATTATGGATGCGTGTGCATTTCTCATGGGACAGATATAACCTGTTAACAACCAACATGTCTGAAACAATGAGCAAGGTACTCTCGCCGGCAAGGAATTTAACCATCGTGCGGCTTCTAGAAGTTATACGAGCAATGATGACGAGATGGTTTGCGGCCAGGAGGGAAGATGCAATGAAAATGAGAACAGAAATAACCCGTGGAGCTGAGAAATTGCTAGAGGTATGCCGGACCAAAATTTATAATTTCATTTATGTTTCTGAGTACTTGAAGTAGATGTATATGTTTGCAGCGTCGTGTGGAATACGCAAAGCTTCTATCAGTTCAGGAAATTGATGCAGACCAAGTTCAAGTAACAGGTCCAACATCAATTCATATTGTCAACTTAACAGATAAGAAGTGTTCATGTCGGAGGTTTGACCTGGAGCGATTACCATGCGAACATGCGATTGCAGCTGCAAAGAATCGACATGTATCTCGTATTTTTTGTTTTCACCCATACTACTCGAAGGAGCACCTAGTAAATTCTTACGCATCACCCATTATGCCTAGAGATTTTGGAGAACGAATACCGGCAGATGTTTTGAAAACTATTACGCCTCCACCTGTACGACCACAACCGGGTAAGCCGAAGAAGAGAAGAATGAAGTCCGCATTGGAGAAGGCTTCGAGGAATAAAAAAGACCGCACAGAAAACGCATGCGGTTTTTGTCATAAGACGGGGCATAATCGAAAAAATGCAACATGCTATAATGCATCTCTTTAATAAAGTTTAACAAAAATTCCTCGGCTTTGTATGGAAAAAAAATGTTGTTAAACAAAAATTATTGGGTTTGTATGAAAAACAATGATGTTAAACAATAATTTCAGAGTTTCTATGAATAAACAGTGTTGTTTAACAGTTAATAAATATATAATCTGCAATACAGATAATTAAATCTAGAATACATGGAATCTATCTCACATATACATAATAAATCTGAATTAAAACTGCAATACACATAATAAATCTGCGATTTAAATGCAATACACATAATAAATCTGCAATCTAATAAATATATCTGCAATACACATAGTAAATCTGCAGTACACATAGTAAATCTGCAATACACATAGTAAATTTGCAGTACACATAGTAAATCTGCAATACACATTATAAATCTGCAATACAACAAATGAAACTGCAATACACATAATAAATCGGCAATGTAATCAATATATCTGCAGTAGCGAAAAAAAATCTACAATTTCAATACAGAAAAAAAAAAGTTTTAAATGTTGTTTATGAAGTTTTCAAACAATTAGTTGTAAGATTAACATCTGTTTCGATAGGACATTTATCCTCCATCCGTAAAAATTAATACCCTCACCTTCCCATTCATAAATGATTATCAAACCATGATTTAAGGATTCCAAACCTCACATTTCTTCTCGAACCTAACTCTCAAACAATTTTTCACTATCTCTCATATTTCTTCTAGGTATCATGGATAAGAAGGCCAAAGTTGTGGAGGAGGACAACGTTGGACATCGACATGCTATGGAAATCGAGGGCCTTCACAAGCATTACAAATCGGTAATGGTGATGCTGAACAAACAAGGGCAAGCAAGAGAAGAGGCAATGGAAGCGAGGGTCAGGTACGAGCGAAAGCAGGCAAAAATTCGTATTTTGCAGAACCAAATATCAGCCATCAACTTTGAAATGGAGTCTGAGTATAGCAGGCTCTTAGTGAGGGCGAAATTATTTTTAAAAAAATGGGATGAGATCGTTATACCTAAAGTTGGTTTGGAGAAGATGTGTGGTAGTTTCAAAGGTTTTGGTGGACTGTCGGGGAATGAAGAAGGTTACTAAGTGCTAGCTTGTTAAGTTTTTAAATAATGTTTGTAAAAAACTAAGCTTTTCACGCTCTCAATCATGTTATGTTTGTAAACCGTTATTAACTTCCTTGTTTTTATGTGTTCATCTATCGCCGGAAACTGCAACAAATTAAACTACAACGCAAAACCGAAAAAAGTCTACAACACAAAATAAAAACTGCAAAAGAATACTGCAGCAAAAAATAAATATGCAACAAAAAACAAATATTAAAACACATTTAAATAGATAGAAGCCACTAAAACGTTAAGTGTCATACCCAAATACAGATTTCAATTTACATTACACTGAAACGATTGCATATTAAATAAAGTCGTGCTATATGAATAATCCATTAACTGAGGAATTACAACCTCAGCCCGTCGTGGTAAGGGATTAGTTGATGCAAATTTTGACCCCCGAGGTATTTCAGCGAATAACTCAGCACCATATCTCTCCTGGATAGCCTGAATATTCTCGTTGCAAAGACCTTCAAACGATATCCCCAAGGCAAGACACTCGATGTACTTTAGAGAGAAAACACCACAATCTCCTGGTCTCACGTTCACAGGTGTATTTTTCTGAACACTACTCACCGCAAACTGAGCTTCTGAATAGGTCGAGTTTCCAGGAGCCATGATCTTCAAAAAATTTGTGAGCATTTTCCGGAGAGGATTGCAACACTCTATAATTTCTTCATTTGTTGAATATGTTGGGATAGAGTCGTAGACATATATTGTTCTCTTTACAAAGTCAACATCAATGGCTATCCAATGATTACGATGAATATTCAGAAAACCATATAGGTTGTCAATGTCAACATACCAATACTTATTAATTTGTGAATCATAAGGACTCAAACCCATGTATTGGTCTATGTACCCGTTCCCAAATAAGAAATCCTTTGGATTTTTTTGGAAGTCGTGGAAGTTGTTCAACCAAACATTCATGTTCCATGGATCCCAGAACGCAACTCTCTCTCTGAAAGGTGATTTTGGCCGCATGGATCTCAACCTGAACATAGTCAGCACTTCTTTTACGTGCTGCAGCAACAAGAGAAGTCCACGTAAGTAAATAAAAAAGCAGCCTTCAAAATGGTCCAATCCAACTGATAAAACTACAATATTAAACAGGTAGATACTAAAAACTGCAAGCACTTACATAATCTCTAAGCCATCCATACTCAAATGTATCCCATTTTATTCTAGGCACAACCATTTCTTTCAAGAACTGAACATCACAATATGAGGATCCTACCAGTTCTCTCCTGTGATCAAAATAAGAATGGGTCAAAACAAATCTGCAATACAAAACAAATTTGCAACATAAAACATATCTCCGATATTAAACAAATCTGCCATATTTAAGAAATCTGCAATACAAAACAAATCTACAGTATATAACCAATCTGCAGGGGAAAACAAGTTATTAGGGTGTATGTTGAGTGAAACATACTCATCAGCCTCAATGAACTCCTTCAAAGCCTGAAACTTCTCCACCGGCACCATTTCCATTGGATCATAGGCATTTACTGAACGTAAAACACCTACTATGATGCGTTTCACGGTAGAGTTACCTACAAAAGGTGATGCCTGAGTAGCTGCCAATGAAGGAACTCTTTTTCCAAGTCCCTTTCCCAGTAATGCATCTGGAACAACAGAATTTGCAGCCTTCGTCAACAGATCAAGTGATTTCCCCATAACATCCATTTTCCTCTTCATCTCGGGAGTAGTCTGAAAAACTTCTTCATCTTCAACAAACTTAGAGTCAGGTGTATTTTTTTCCAACTTTAGGAGGATTATCTTTCCTCTTTTTCTTCCCGTACACCTTTTTCCTTTGTTACCTTCCTTTCCTCATCTTTCTTCTTCCTCGTTTCAACAGCAGGT
>OVBE01007957.1:0-17829 GCA_900406425.1 Iberis pinnata
ACTACGACGGGTCCCATTAGAGTCTCCTCTCATCTTTACTGGCATATATTTTAGTCTGAAGAATTCAAACAATCTGTATATCGATGATACCTTGAAATCACAATTAACTAAAAGCTGAAGTATGTGAGGAAGTCAGGAATATACCTTTTCGATTAAACAATGGAGCTTCGAATTGGTGAGATGAACAATTTGTCCCGAAGTAATGAAGAAATTTAGAGAGAAATAACAAAGTCGAATTGATTACGCTGAAAAAGGTTGGTGATTTTGTAAATACCATAGCGTTTTTTTGTATTATCTGCAATAGTAAGTGACGAAACTTACCAAAATTTATGCGTCTACGTATTTTTGTTTTCCCGGGAATGTAACGATAGCGTCCAAAAAATGAAAAGCTATGGATAAAACCGGTGCCCATTTACAATAGCAGTAACACAAAAAACGCTATCCTGGTACGCTATTGATAGTCATATTTCTTGTAGTGAATGTATTTGTATACTGAAGATTCTTCTAAATTCAGAGTTTGACATGACGGATTTGGGAGATGCAAGAAAGATATTGGGTATGGAGATTACAAGGAACATGAAGAAAGGAACACTCACGATTTCTCAAGAAGGGTATCTTCATAAGATACCTGGTAATTTTAGAATGGATCAATGCAATCAAGTAGCAACTCCAATGGGTGTACACTTTAAGCTAAAGCATGCATCTGATTCAGAGTTAGAAAAGAATGAAGATTTCATGAAGAGTATCACATATCAAAGCATTGTAGGAAGCTTGATGTATTCAATGATTGGAACAAGACCAAACTTAGCATATCCCATTGGTATAGTTTGCAGATACATGAACAAGCCTATTAAAAAGTATCACTTAGCAGCAAAGTGAATATTCAGATATCGAAAGGGGTCGTTAAACAGGAAGTAATGTTATATGATAGAAGGAAAGTTTGTAATCAAGGGGTATTGTGATTCAGACTTCACATCTGACTTAAACAAGAGGAGATCAATCTCAGGTATGGTATTTACTATAGGAGGAAACTTGATTAGATGGAAATCCAGTTTACAGAGAGTGGTGGCGCTTTCAACAACAAAAGCATAGTATATATCACTCACAAATGCATCAAAGGAAGCAGTTTGGCTAAGCAATTTGATGAGTGAACTAGGTTTCAAGCAGGAAGTAGTGATCATTTACTATGATTCTCAAAGTGCCATTGTATTGTAAAAGAATGCAGTGCATCATGAAGGGACAAAACATGTTGTTGTTAAGTATCATTTCATCAGAGAATTGATAGCAGATGGAGTATTTATGGTTTTGAAGATTGCTACAACGTACAATCCAACATATATGTTAACCAAGGTACTACTAGTGAGCAAGTCTCATGATGCATTGAAGTTTCTCAGAGTCACATAAGACTAAAGAGAAGACTCTGCGTAATGCATAGGGTTGTGTGGTAAGACACGCATGCTGTGTTGTTACACAGGTTCTTGTTAAGGTGTATTAACAAGGTGAAAAGTTGAATCAAAAGGCTGCAAAGGTCAAGTGCATAAACTGATAAGTTAAGGAGCTAGTGAAGCTCAAGAAATCCAGAGATAGGAATCCAATCAAAGCTAGTTATGAGGCAATTAAAGCTCAAGGTGGAGAATTGTGGTTCTCATGATCTTTAATTGTGTGTTTTATCATAAGTGTGTCACACTCTCTTTAGTGTAGAAGGTTACAGTTTCATGTAGTGAGCATGTGAGTGTCACGTGAGTTAGTTTTGGCCATTGTAACAACTTAAATTATAAGAGTTGATGTGTGTCATTTAGTAAAGTAACAGAAACAGAAGAGAGAGATAGCTCGAGAGTTAGAGAGAAAGTCGTCTTCTTGGTGAGAGAGGTGAGAGATTATTTGTTTCTAGGTTCCCTGGGCTAGTGAAGAGCGTGTGGCACAGGTGTGTAGCTCAAGTTCTGAGCAAAGATCAGTTCTAGTGGATTCCGGAAGTATCTCCGGCGAGATGTAAAGAGAAACTCTAAACTCGTAAAATCTTGGTGTCTATCTTTCAATTAAGCACTCTAGGATTCAATTAGAGTCAAAAAATTACAAATCTGAAGTAGAACAGCACAAAATTTGCATGTACTTTTCGACTGCTTATCCTTTTTTATTTGTTAAATCAAAATTATGGATTTTGATTACAACTTTTGAATCTTTTCTTGGATGTATTTTGGTTGGGTAATTACCGTCTTTTTCGACTAAAAACGAAGAGAGTTTAGTAGGAGAAAATAAAAGTGGGTTAGATTTTTGTTGTTCTTTGTTTTCTAATATCAGATCTGAAGTAAAAAAGAAGGGTTTGTGTCTCACAAGAGGTTGACACGTCATCTTCTATTACTGCCAACTCATATTTTTTTTCTTTTAAACTACTTTATTTAATAAAGCAAAATGATTAAAAAAAACCAAAACCCTCAAAACTGCTTCCTCGACTTCTTCGATCTTCAAATTCAACTTGAACGATAATCAAAAATTCACATATGGAGCGTCACAAAGAGTGAAGAAGAAGAGAAAACAACTCTTCGTTTTTTTTCTCATGATTGTACTGCTTTCTCTCATCTGATTTTTAAATCCTTTGACGTCACAACTCACAAGCTCCTGTGAGATTCCCATTTACTTATCTTCTCCGCCAGTGTCTTTACATCTTCTGATTCTTATATTTTGCCGAATTATTGTTCATATTCACTTGTAAGATTTGAACGACACGAAGGAGAAGAAAGTTTAACCCTATCGGTCTGAAGAAGCTGATTCGTATCCAATATGGTATACATGTTTTTCTATAATTTTTGTTTGCTTAGATTTTTAGAAGCTTCATTGTCTTTTGTATGTGCTGCAGACTTTCAAGCGCATGAATGGTGGGAGGAACAAGCACAACTGTGGCCACGTGAACCAATTAGATAGTTCAACGGTGAAAAATGTTGCCCCAAGGTAGGACCACAGTAGCCTCTCAAATTTTTTATTCATACTAATTTAACATTCTATTGAGTTTGATTTGATTTGTGGGAATCGTTGGGTAGTATAAGGCCATTAAGAGGTTTATGGTAAGGAACATTGTTGAGAAGACTGCTATTAGAGATGTTCAAGATGCAAGTGTCTACGATGATATCATTCGTCTTTTGCTCCATTTGTTCTGAATTTTTGGAAATTTGGAAATGAAGTGTTGTCTTGTATGGATGGATTAGTAGGGTAAACACTTCCGAAGTTGTATGCAAAGACTAAATACTGTGTCTTATGTGCTATCCATTCTCACATTGACAGTTTGATCTCGTACCAACCAATTGTAGGGTTCTTACTCTGCCACCACCTTTTTCCATACGCAATGTAAGCTTTTGGTCACTCATGTTTGCTTAGTTTGTCTTTTATCTGGTCATGTGACGCAATTTGATTTCGAATTTTAGAGATGTACGCTTTGTTATCTTAAGATTCATGGTTCCTTATTGAACAATATTAGCTGTTTTAAAATAGTTACCCAAAGATCACACAATTACGACCCATTTGAAAATACATTCGGATGGTGGTTTAACAGGGTATAGTGTCATTACCTATTGGTTATCATTAGTTTTTTTGTCAACAAATTTATTATTAGTTTTTACTTTTTTAAGTTAAGCTTTAAACTGCTTCTCTAACCTTTAATACTTTTAAATATTTTTATATTTTAAAATTAATTGTAGTACTTCTAGAGTACAACGTGAGAATGGTACGTTGGTGTGCAATATAGATTATCATTGGGGTCTTGAGTTTGTGTGTGTACAGTGTAGGGATTTGAAGTATTGAGCAAATCATGCTTCAGTCACAAGTTAATAGATTGTCTGGAGCAAATTTGATTGATAAATGTGTAATAAAATGGAATAAATCAGTGGCCACTTTAGTTATAACTCAAGATTGGTTCTTTCTTCTCATCAATAGATGCATTTCTAAAGAGGTTAATCAACCATTTTTCTTATAATTCTGCTTTATAAAAAACTATGAAAATGCGAGTGATGATAACCAGCTTATTTTGTAGACTGGAGCTCTTATTGATAAGACTCGGAAGAAGATTTGGCTTATAAACTTCAAGGTATTATTGGCAGTCTAAATCTCTTTAGCTAAACATATCTTTATTTATATTCCTCTTTAAACTGCTTCTCTAACTTTTAAGTTTTAAGCTTTAAACTGCAGACCATCAAATATTGTTAAATTGTACATGTTCACATACTCTTGAACAGTTTAAGAAATATCCACACATTTGTATATTTTCAGTTGACAAGTCGTTCAAGCGTCCTAATTCTTATTTCTCTTGCTCACGTCAAACCAAAGAGATTGCTATGAGGTATTTGGAGATGGATGAGCTGGAAACGAAATTTCAGATGGGTTGAATGAGACTGGTAAAATGGTGGGGAGTGTTCCAAATGGAGGAGGTAACAGTAAGAAGAAAGTAATTTGTGCTAAGAATATGATGGCAAAGAGAATAATGAGGAAAAAGCTTAATAATAGGCTTTATATGTTTATAACGGTTTTTTCCAAGAGTAGCAGAGTAAAAATTTACCTTTTCTCAACTTAAGAATTTTTTTCACCATTTGCTAAATATTGTTATGAGTTTAAGAGACTTGTCGTGTTGTAATTTTTGGTAGAGCTTGAACTCAGAGTTTCTAGTATTTCTTTGTTACATTTTGAATGTATTTGGTTTACTCTTTATTTTGGACAAGTTTTTGATTTTATGAGATTAGAAGAATACTGCATATGGATAAAGCATCACTACTTAGAGATGAAATTGAATATCTCAAGGTACAAAGGGTCAATGTTCTTCACAGTGGACTTGAGTCAACTCCTCATAGATATCTACTTCAAACTTTATCACGCTTTCAGTAATTAACACATACACTGCATACTATTTTATGAGATATCAAGGAAGAGTTACGTCCTTATTTTTTTATCAAGCCAAGGCCAGCAAAAAAGACTGTATTTGTTTTGTTTTTTTGTCAACCATAAAATATAATAAGTTAAGAAAGTAGTTTTACAAAAGATGGACTATTTGCCCTTCTAGCCGATATTGCTAGTCTATCTACAGCAGTTAAATAAGTTATAGGGACATATGCAAACTTTACAACACTTCTTAAAGCACAATGCAAAATATCTTGTAATAATATAGTGAAATCATGTTGCCAGATAGTTGAGTTTGAAGATTTCGAGTGATAACATTGTAGCAGCATCATCAATCTCTTGCAATCATTCAACAATGTGATTTGTGAGTACCCCAAAGTATAGCTTCCCTTACTGCCACCGCTTCTGCTTGGAATGCAGTTGAAACTGGTTTCTTCACACCTGATCCATAAGCCAACAAAGATCCTTGCTTGTAAAGCATCCATCCAATTCCAATGTTTTCATAGTTTGACTTCCATGATGTATCTATACATAAAAGGCAATCATTAGGATTGATATGAAGGGAGTTAGTTTGATCAATAGATGTTGCAATATCAGATCTTTCCGTGTCAATGGAATTGTTCAAAGTTGATTTCCACTCATGATGATCAACAAGTGTTTTCTAGATAATATCTGGGATGCTTCTTCTTATTCCATTGAAGACTAATTCGTTTATGTGCTTCCATAATCTTCATAGCAGATATGTAGCAAATTCTGGTGAATGAGACAAATGATCTTAATGTTGTTTGAGTAGAAACTGCAGAATTTGGAGGTGGTCTTGGATATGGGTTAAATATGATGGGTAATAAACACAAGGTGACAAAGACCATATCTCTTGTGAGACTCTACAGCAAAAAAAAAAAAAAAAGAGATGAACTATTGTTTTTTCAGCTTCACCACATAGGTAACNACAAGTGTTATCAGTTACTATTTTTCTGTGAAGAAGTTCTGAACCAACAACAATGCCTTTGTATTAAAAGACTATGTATTGTTATGCTTTTACTTTAATTTCACAAGAATCATAATTGGTAAGAAATGCAAGAAAACTCAAATACAAATAAATCAAAAATATCTTTGACAATAGTCATATCAGTGCCCTACATAATTAAATATGTTTTTATGATAACTGACTGAAGAATTTTATGAATATTACAAAATTAAGTTTTTCTTCCAAAATTTTCACAAAAAACTAAAATAAATTATAAAATTTTATATTTTTTTGTTTAATTTAAGATTTAGTTTAAAAGTCAAAGTTCAATTTTTTATGTGTAGAGATTAAATTTAGTTTTATGATATTTTTTATTAATAAATTTATTTTAATGATGTTTTTAAAACTCAAACTTAAAAATGATATTTTTGGTAATTTTCTTAGATATGATGTATTATGATATAAATAATGTACAGAAACAAATTGGGATTTCAAAAAAGTACTACGAACATTATTAATATTTTTTAAAACACTAATAAAATTATTTTCAACTATCTTAGAAAAATATTGTCAAATATAAGTTCCGCGTGCACACGCGGGGTATAATCTAGTATAATTAATAATTTATCTTTTTTTTTTTAAGATTAAGACATGGTTATTTGCGGTATGTATAATTAATTCTTGAAATTCGTAATAACATTTTCTATTTATATAAAATAAATAGAGATCTGGTTCCATAGTAACATTTCCTTTGCCTCCAAAAAATACTCTACATATTCAAGTTATTTTTCTCACTAAATGGAAGGTATATCACATATTGCTTTCTCATTTGTTAGATTTATTTGTATCTATAACTTAGATTGTAACACTTTTTTTTCTTTAACGAGATCTATTCTTAATGTAAATCAATCCGAAACCAACTTGGTATAGACGATTCATCTTCATTTATGCAAGCAAGGTAATTTACTAATTTCTTAGAACATATGTATAATCGATTGCAGTAAATCTTCATTAAACAAAATAGAAAATGGGAATACTAATCGTTTCATTAATGTTAATATTTGTTACTCCTTCTGTTAATATTCTAAATTATTCAATAAAAATACAATTATTCTATTAGTCCGAAAAATCAAATTCGTTTTAATTCTGCACTAAAAACCTAAAATGACACATTTTTGTAATAAAAAGTTAAAATTAAAATGACACTCAACCGAAAACGAATGGAGTATATCCAGATAAAATCAGGTTGAAAATGTATTTTAATAAGAATATAATAGATTATTTGTGTATATTAGTTAATTTCATAATACATATTAGATATATATTATTTTTAAAAATGTAACTTACTTTTCATTCCTAATTTCAAATTTGTTTCATGATTCATTACTCATTTGAATCTTCTCTTACATGTTGAGAAATTGTCTAATGACATTTTGTACAGTTAAAAAAATTCATTTTTAGATAACGTATATTATTACGTGTTCCTATAAAAAAAATTTACCAATTAAAAATGAACTATTAAGACTTTATGATAATATCACTAATGAAAAGCTTGCTAATGATAAATAATAATCATATGCATATTCATGAATAGACTTTGGTGCACAATAATAGAGATATGAAATTCATTCTAAATTCATAATCAATTATTTTACTTGAGCAACTTTAAATTATTTGTGAAGATGAGAAATGAATTCATGTTTGAGAGATGCATAAATTTTGTCTCCCTATAAAATTATAAGTTTGTATCATATACTCAATATTTAGAAAGTGGGCTTGTTATTGGTTTTGCTAGTTTCATGGATCTATTATTGGGTAGTTAATGGGCTTATATTCTATTAGGCCACAGCTATTCATCCCAGATAACTTTTACTACGTCGTCGTCTTTTTCCTCTGTCGCTGTTGCGCTGTCGTCGTAGGTTTCGTCGGAAGTTTTCAGGTAAGTTTTGCTTCCGTGACTGAAATTTTATTTGGATATTCGATATATTCGAAATACACAAGCAGAATCAGATTATCGATAAATTTTTTTTTTTTTTTAGTTTTAATTCTTAGTTAGGTTTTTTCTTTACTTGTATTTGGGTACAGCTAAGATTTTTTGAGCTGATTAGAATATTCAGTGAGTACTGAGGTGACAATGGTTGTAGAATCTCTCGAAAGTTCCGGTGAAGGTTCAAAGAGAAAACATGAGAACGGTGGTGATGTCGCTGTTCCTTGTACCGACGTTGAGTTTAGTAATGGAGATATAAATTCTGCATCTGGTGTTTCATCTGTAAGCTAAAACCATGGCTATTTATCTCCACGGGTTTTGGGTTCTGCAGTTGGTGATATCGGCCATTGTTCTGTCTTCTTATGCAGAAAAGAGCTAGGGTTTCAAGAGAAATGACGTTTCAAGATATTTATGGTACGGATACATTGCTGAATGAAGATGATGAAGAGGATGATAGTGATTGGGAACCTGTGCAGACGCCCAAGGAGTTTGTGAAATGGTGTTGCGTCAATTGCACTATGGCTAATCCTGGTGAATTGGCTCATTGTTTTGTAAGTTTTGTTTACCTTTCGACTACGGGTTTGGATCTTTTCTTGTGCTGATGTGGTGCCCTGAATGTGATCTTTGATTGAAGTGATTGTGTGCACAATGTGCATTGCTTATGCATCAGTAAAGTTGATTCCTTGATGTAGATTTGTGGTGAGCATAAGGAATCTGGCATCTTGAGGCATGGATGTTTTTCGTCTCCGTTTTTTAAAGATACTGGTCTCTCAGAAGTGGAAAATATATATGGAGGTAGGAGTTATTTGTTTTGCTTCTTTTGAAAAATTTCCTTGAGAATCTTGCTATAAGTAATTGTAAGTACTTTCACTTGTCTTAGGAAACTCATCTACAACGAGTTTGACAGCTGTTGGGTTCGATGAGAGAATGTTGCTACATTCAGAAGTATGATCCTGTTACCGTTTATTTTCCTGAAGAATCTATAGTTCTGTTGAGTGTTGACATCAATATAACCGTTTCTAGTTGCATGTATTTCCATTTTAACATTTGTTGATGACATGCTTTATAAGTACGAAGTGAAGGCACACCCACATCCAGAGAGACCTGATCGTCTTCGAGCTATAGCTGCTAGTTTTGCCACAGCTGGTATTTTGTGTTTACTGTCATGAGCATATGAATATGTTCCATACTGCAATACTTTACTGTCAGCAGTAATTTTGGTATTCATCATATTTGATAATTTTGCAGGTGTTTTTCCTGGAAGATGCTTGCCTATTAATGCAAGGGAAATCACGAAACAAGAACTCCAGATGGTGAGTTGCTACTTAAATTTCTAAGTGACGTCTCTAACTGTCTGCCTGTAGTTTGTTTATTGCAATCCTTTTGCAAACAATTTGTTTACTGGTTTATGTTTGTCAAATAGGTCCACACTTCAGAGCATGTTGACGCTGTTGATATTACAAGCCAGCTTCTCTATAGGTTTGAATTAAAATCAGTTTGTCTCCCCAATATCTCTAACTTTTCAGTGTTCAGCATTGAAAACGTGCTTGCTTACCTGAATATTTTATGTCCTTTGCGTAAGCTGATTATCTATTTTTGCTCGTACTGCTCACATGTTTTCCCACTGTCTGGCAGCTACTTCACCTCTGACACATATGCTAATGAGTATTCAGCACGTGCTGCTAGACTTGCAGCAGGTTTATGTGCTGATCTAGCTACAGAAATTTTCTCCGGCCGTATAAAAAATGGTTTCGCTTTGGTATGTAGGTTTCACCATAGTTTACTACATGTTTGCTTGAAATTGAAATTACACCATCCCAGTTTTAAAAAATAAAAATTCAATCAGGTTAGACCTCCTGGTCATCATGCTGGCGTCAGAAATGCTATGGGGTTTTGCCTTCACAATAATGCAGCCGTTGCTGCATTAGTAGTACAAGCAGCAGGGGCAAGGAAGGTGCTTATTGTGGACTGGGTAATGCCGCTGATAACATAATGCTGGGTGGTTTTGTAGAATTTTATCTTAATTCTTGTTCTCTGTTTAGGCTCATATGAATATTTTCCCATTGTTGCAGGATGTCCATCATGGAAATGGAACCCAAGAAATATTCGAACAAAACAAATCGGTAAGCTGCCTAAACACGTGATGGTATTGATTTGTTTGGAACAAAATAAATTGGAACTAATTATTGGGAACCATTGTATAGGTATTGTACATCTCCCTACACAGACATGAGGGAGGAAATTTCTATCCGGGTACTGGAGCTGCTAATGAGGTACCTATGTTTTCTGTTATACATTGGCTAATCAATTATTTCAGTAGACTTAGTTGCTGCAATATGTCCTTATATATTATTAGCTTTTTGTTGAATTTGTAGTATGTGGTGTTAAATTGTGCTTTCTATCTTGTCTTGAACATCTATTGAAGTGTAGCATATTAAAAGTTACTTATATTTTATTATTATGTGGTGCAGGTTGGTACAAATGGTGCTGAAGGTTATTGTGTAAATGTTCCATGGAGTTGTGGTGGAGTTGGTGATAAAGACTATATCTATGCCTTTCAACATGTAGTTCTTCCCATAGGTATAGAGTTTTTTCCGTTCCCCTTTGGCTCTTTCAACTCATATTTGGTTTCCATAAACCAGGCTTTGGCTAAATTGATGACTAATATGGCTCAGGAAGTGAATCGAAGTTCTCAATGTTTGTTCTTCCCTTGCAGCTTCTGCATTTTCTCCTGATTTTGTCATCATATCAGCAGGATTTGATGCGGCCAGAGGAGATCCACTGGGATGCTGTGATGTAAGCAATAACAGTCTAGATTCGGAATTGTCTCGTGCATCTCATCAGAGAATGTTCAGTTCAATTTATTCCAATTCAGAATTAGTTTTAAGAGATGAATTTTACTCTTTACTTTCAGGTGACTCCGGCTGGTTATTCTATAATGACACAGATGCTAGGTGATCTATGCGGTGGAAAAATGCTAGTTATTCTGGAGGGCGGGTAGGTGTTTTTGCGGTTTCTGAGTAGTCATTGTGCTCAAGCGGCAGCTTTTATAGCTTTTCTTGTGTCCATTATTTGCAGCTACAATCTTCGCTCCATATCATCTTCTGCTACAGCAGTGATCAAGGTTATTCTCTATTTCAATCTCCATATCATTCAAATTATACATATGGTTAATTCATGGTAACGCTTAATCTATAAAGGTACTTCTTGGTGAAACTCCGGAGAATCGCTTGCCTATTGCTACCACGCCTTCAAGAGCCGGCCTGCAAACGGTTCTTGATGTACTGAATATTCAAATGAAGTTCTGGCCAACACTTGATATTGTCTACTCCCAATTACTCTCAGAGTGGGAAGCACGTCTGATCCAAAACAAAAGTGAGTGATCCTCGCAACAAAAAGCTATCTATCTTTTAATGAAGTTATTTTTTTCCCCATTCTAATAGAATAATATCACTGATGTAACAGAAAATCAGGTGAAAAGGAAGCTTGTTCGGGTTCCCACATGGTGGAAATGGGGACGAAAGAAAGTTTTGTACAACTTTTTCACTGCTCGTATGAGTTCAAGATGTTAAGAGAAAAACCCCTAATCCCCTTGTAGTAAGTGTATTTTTAACTCAAATTTTTTTTGATACCAAGAGAGTACAATTTAATTGTATGTCACTAATCTAGTTATCTCGATTCTGTTCGATATAACTTGGGCATTTTAAGTGTGACAGAAAGAATTTGACTAGTCTGAAGCTCTCTCATATCAGAACACCAAAAAAATGGGTGAGGAAGACATTAAACTTACAAAACTGATACCATCCCAAAGAGAGACTACAACTAGTACAAGCCAATTTACAAATACGAAACCCAAAAACAAGTGAAGGCATTGTGAGGTTTCACAAGAACTGCTTGAGCCACTTGCAATCCACTGCATCTTTTTCTAGCTCTGCTTTCATCTCATGTACGCGTTGAAGTGTGTCTTTAAGCTCCATTTTATCGAGTGGCATCTCTGCAAATTCTTTCAGAAACTTGTGAGCTCTTGCTGCACCTCTTGATACTTCCTCTGGATCATCATCTTCTCTGCTCTTTCTCTTCCCACTCTCCTGCGAACGAACATTATAACAAATCTCTGTTTAGATTACTTATCGATAGTACACAGCTGAAGAATATGTGAAACAAAATCCGAAACCTCATTGTTGATTACCATTGAAGACGGAGAGAAATCTTCCAGTTCTGCAGCTTTCTCTCTTGCGAGTGCCACTACACTTTCAGGGAAGTTGGCAAACTCAGCCACATGAATCCCAAAGCTTTGGTCACATGCCCCTGGTTCAACCTAACCATACAAACATCACATCATAACAATCTAAGAAATTCAAGCAGAGAGCCACAAGATGCGGTTTAACTAAACCAACCTTGTAAAGCATGGTGAGTTTGCGGCTTTCTGTGTCAATGTGTGCACTGACGTGGAAGTTTGCAACACCAACAGTGTTACCTTCGATCTCAGAGTTTGCTTGAGACAAGGCAGTAAGTTCGTGGAAGTGAGTAGCAAACAGTGTAGGGGCTTTCTTCACTTGAACCAGATGCTCACATATAGCCCAAGCTAGACCTGTTATAGTCAACCATCACCAATATAATGTTATCAACATAACATAACAAATTAACACAAAATCCAAATTAGAAATTGCAGGTAAACTAACCAAAACCATCATAGGTTGATGTTCCACGGCCTAGTTCATCGATTATTATCAGTGATTTATCGGTAGCTCCTTTTAATATTGAAGCAGTTTCAAGCATTTCTTGCATAAAAGTGGACACTCCTCGTAGCTTAAAACGCGAAAGGAGAGTAAATTTGGAACCAAAGTTTTATAAAAATCTGCAGCTCCTAATTACAAAGAAGCAGCAAGCTAAACTTACTTGGCAATCTCCTGCCCCTACACGGGCGAAAATACAGTCTCTGATGGAAATTGAAGCTTTATCACAAGGAACGAAGGAACCAACTTGAGCCATCAGTATAGTCACACCAACCTGGAATTTCCAATGGCAGGAAACCAATTATAATTATATATGTATATGAAAACAGAAATAGAATTATAAGAAATCGTCGTACCTGGCGAATGAAAGTAGACTTCCCTCCCATGTTAGGCCCTGTTATTATTTGAAACCAACTTTTACCTCTCATCTGATTTTACAGAACAATCAATCAGAAACAAGGAATTGCTTCAAGTCAATAAAGAAAAACAAAGGCTCTGATGTACTTTAGCGTTACAATACTTACAAGTCTACAATCATTTGGTATAAAATTCACCCAATCTTGAGCTTCTACGCATGGATGTCGGCTCCCTTCTAACACAATGTCTCCAACATCCTGCCATTTATAAATCATTCTCTCAGCATTATGACATCAAATTGCAAAGGTGGCCTATAAAGTTTTGAAACCAATCAATCAACTAGAGGTTGTACTAACCGAAGAAGTGACTTCTGGCCTACAGTATGGAGTAGGACAACTAGCAGCCAAATCAGCAAAACTTAACAAAACATCCATTTCAGAAAGCAACACTGCTAACTCCTCAAATACCTCGGAGAAGCTAGCAACAGTTTGAACTACACGATCAACTAGCTCCTTTTGACAGCTCTTGTACTCATCCACAACTCTTTGGTACTGGTCTCCAAGTTTCTTAAGCTTTGTATTTGTGAACTTCACTCCATCTTTGCGAGTCTCCAGCACTATAAATTGTGTCGTTAGCTTCTTCCTGATCTTTGGCTCTTCCTTCTTCGTGATCCTAAACACATGCCCAAATTGTGCTGCTTTGTCAAGTTTTAAAGCCTTGTCCACCTGAAGATCGAGTTCCGTAGCTGTCTTTTGATGCAATTCGTGAATCTGCTTTTCCAGAGCTTCTTTCTCATCTTTTAGAGATGACAATGTCGTGTCGTAACTTGATGATATCATGTATTCTCCATTTTCTAGCTGGTCAAGATCTACAGAGTATTCTACCAGCTCAATGAACTTGCCGAGGTGATCTTCGTCTGTTAAAGCCTTAAGCTTTTCCATGTATCTTTTGCTAATGAGTGATGAGAATTCTCCTGTGTACTGCTGCAGAGATGTTTTAATGAAGGGAAGCCTTATAGTTGACTGATAAAGTTTGATAATGTGTTGTAAACCGCCTCTTCTTCTCTCAAGACTCCGCACAAGCCTCTCGACATCTGAGATTCGCTTCAGATGCTGTCGAAGATCTTGCCTTAACCCTGCTTCTTCAACAAAACACTGAACTATATCAAGTCTCATCTTAATCTCATTCAAATCTACGAGAGGTTGCTTTAGCCACATATGAAGCAGTCTTTTACCCATCCCTGCGGTACATGTCCTGTTCATCAGACCAAACAAACTGAAATTCTTATTTGCATCAGTTTTGCTCTCCATCACATTCAGCGCCCTCATAGCTGCAGAGTCGAGTCTCATGAATCCACCGACATCATATCTACGAATTGTGAAGTTCCCATAGTTACCTTCGTCTGAAAGAAGTTCAGAAAACGAGAGTAATGCACCTAGAGCAGGAGTTGCAAGCTCAAACCCGGATATCAAATCTCTAACAGGTTCAATATTCCCTTTCACCAGTCTCTTTAGATCTGAATCTAAGTCTCGTCCTTTGAACTCGTTTCTTTTCCTCTCTGTTATCATCACAGCACACCTCTCCAAAGAATCATGAAGGCTTTTGCATTCATTGGATTTCACAGATTCAGCTGGAAAAATGCATTCTTTTGCGCCTATAGCAACCAGAGAGGACTCAAGATTGGTGAAGCGACTATCATCAAGAAATTCAGATAGCCCAAGAATCCGCCTTGTTAGATCAACATAAGCCATCCCAATAACGCATCTACCCTCTTGAAAATTTGGAAATAAGGAGACAACAACTGGTGTGTCCTGCATTTCATTGTTTGCAAACAAAACATCTTCAAAGCTTCCAATGTTTCCAGGAGAACCAGTTTTCACAAGTCTCCAATTCGATCCGCTTCCTTCATAAAGCTCTACGGTATGATCATTTCTCTCCAGGAGAAGATCTCGAACAATTGTTTCAAACATGTTCTTACTGATGCTTACACTTGAAAGAGCATTTGATCCACTCCCAAGCTGGCGTAAAGCAGTAGTTGTATGATAATAAGTCTTTGCAATAAAGATTGAATTTTCGCCATGAGCTGTGTAATAGTCCTGCGAAATGCATAAACCAATGACAAAACAAGATTCTTTCAATACACAGTTTAAAGAATCATTACTTATACAATCAAAGTCTAGACTACAAAAGTTAAAAATGTCACCTTGCGATCAAAGAATCTAACAGCTCTCGAGTCCTGAAAGCAAAGAACAGCCAAAACCCACATTATCATAAATCGAGAAATTTCTCATTTCCGAGCTAAATCAGATGAATTTATTGAAGCAATGGGCTCCATAAAAGCTATATTTTGCACCAGAAATAGAAAGAAACAAAGAGAACGAGACTTACATTTGGTAGGGTTTTGAAGAACGAGAGAAACCCTTGAGCTTGCTTAGCATCTTTAAAATCGAAAACACGACCATTATCAGAAACCCACAAACCCCAAATCAAAAATCTAATATAAGAACAAATACATTACCCAATTTAAGCTCCGGAAGCTTGTTCTGCGCCTCCAAATCACCTTCCATTGGAGAATGGAAATAGAGGAAGCGAAAGTCCTTCTGCTAGGTTCTACAACTAGAGAGCAAAAATAATCGCCTTTCAGGGTTTTTCCAAAGCAAATGGAATAGAAAGCGACTGGAAGGTTTCGAGGCAGGATATGGGGTTGAAATTGGCGGGAAAAGGATTGGCGGCAACTTTCCCTAAGCGGCGGCGCGTGGGTCAACCTCCTCTAAGCCACGCGTATATGTTTCAATGTAAGGCCCATTAAAAAAGCCCTTAAATGGGCTTACTGGGCTTAATTAATGTATATAATTATTACCTACCAAACACCACGGAAACAACTAAAGATTTCATCAATTCACGACAAAAGAATTTGGATAATGATATTTGATAGATACTTCAAAAAATCATTACATAGAAAGAATGTAATTTATGTGAAGAAAATAAAGATGATAAGTTGTTTTGAGAAAAGTTAGGACAAAGAGAAGTGGAAACTGTGTACTAGAAAGCACTAAAATTGCCTAGAGAGTACGATGATGGCCTTTGATGAGCCACAAAAGTCATATGAACTTATCTTTATGTCATTTGTTATGGTTCCATATAGTAAGGTATATTCCCCTTCCTTTTTTTCTCTCTCTCTCTCTATCTATTTTAACGATTCTCTGTTTATCTTGAGTTGCATTCTTTATTTATAATTATTCTCTTCATTATTAATCTTTTTGTGTGTTATAATATTCATTACTAATCTTGTATGTTTAACACTTTAACTAAAGAATTGGATGTCATTTTCAAAACACAGCTTGTCTTTTTGGAAGAAAACGAAATTAGGAGATTAGTGGTACTGAAAGAAGGATAACTAAAGTAAGTTTGTACAATACGATCCAACTGTGCTTTATTTTGTCGTTTCCTAAAAAATCAACGAGTAAACGTTCATCATTCTAAATGATTTTAAGGAATATTTTAAAGGTTTTTAGATTCTAAGAAATTCAGTAACCAATACACTGCTAACATTTTCAATTATTATTTACATTTGCCGCAACATATATTTTACATAAATTTTTTCTTCTTTTTTATACAGAATTTTAAGTATTTAAAGTCAAGAAAATGGGTATGGAAAATTAATAGTATTTTTGTGTTATAAATTTTTTTTCGACGTCTATTAGATTGGAAATAATAGGAATTATAAAGATACATACAAATCACATGATTAATTAGCTTAGATCATTTTTTCAAAATTGTACAAAATCTATTTTTTCTCTCCAGAAGACGATTATAGTTCATATGCAACCCTAAACGTCGTTCTAGCATCTTGACCGACGGCCGCCGGCTTACACAGCGCCGCCGCCGGTCCTTGTGTTCTTGTTTTGGTTTGTATAGCGGTTATCTTATCTTCTAGGTTTGGAGGTCGTTGTCCTAGGGGTCCTCTCTTTCTATTTATGTCGAGTGAGATCCGACATCTTAGATTCGGCTCAAGCAGTGATGCCGGCGGTGCAGCGCCAATATCTTTGGATCAATGGCTCCGCTTCGAGCGTCGCTCCTCTTCCTAGTCATCGAGTTTTAGATCTTGAATCTGGTCTCACTGTCTCCGGCGGTTGCTACTTCCTCTTCGCTGCTCGGACTATCTTCTAGTAAGGTGTTTGCTCCCTCTCCTTATTGTTGGTGGTTGGTCTCTGTTTGGTTTTAAAGGGTCAGTGGCTTCGCTAAGTTGTTTTGGTTAAAGGGTTAGGTTTCCCTGTTTTGACAGACGTTTTTTTCAAGTCGATTGTTGTTATTTTCTGAGGTTATGCTCGGTTTAGAGGCTCTTCCTGAGCTTTGGTTTGAGTTTGTGAAGGTTTAGTTTCTGCTGCTTTTGTTGGATGTTTTTTTTGGTTTCGTGCAGATTCAATCCCTATTCTCCATTGAAGGTTTCTTCTAGAGCTTTGGCTTGCTGTCATCCGTCATTCGATTATGCTTCTCCTAGTTGTAGGTCGTCGATGGCTTTATCCAATAGCTGGTAGACATCATTGTGGTCGTCTCTTCTGTTTGTTCTCTCTAAAGTTTGAGAGTATTTGGGCTTCGCGATCCTTAAACTTTATGACATTTAGGCCGTTCCGTGTTGAGTTAGGGGTAGTCTTTTCTTTGGTTTCGAATTGTGGTTGTGTGTGGTTGTTTCTGGGGATTGTTTTGTGTTATAATTTGTTAAAAATAATGTTATTGATATTGAATCAAGTCGAAAAGTATATTAGGATTTTGAGAATAATAATAACTTTATTAGATTAAGAAACTACATAAAACTTAATCTCTCTCAAAAACCTTAACCCTAACAATCGATCCCTTATGTTCAACATATATATATATATATATATATATATATATATATATAT
>OVBE01007958.1:0-17828 GCA_900406425.1 Iberis pinnata
ATTCATCGTCCTTAACCCACGATCCCTTGTACAAATCGCAGCCTCTCAACTTCTCAACCACCGCATGGTCAACAGATTCTGCATTGCTTACTTCTTTACCCTCGACGGACACTTGGTCAACACTGGGCGAATCTTCCACAGCTTTCAGCTCAGTCCCTGCCACGACGTCACCACCGCGCGATTCTGCCTCGCCGTTTGGATTTGTTTCAACGGTGACGTCAGCATCGGCAACGTGAGGCTTTTCGTCGGGATCTTTGGGTTGAATTTGAGGGAGGAGGAGCGTGGGAGCGCGTGAATCGGCGTGGTAAGGAGAGAGAGGAGGTTCGAGAGTGCGCCTAGTAAAGATGAAAACGCTGCATAGGAAGAGGAAAACGAAAAGGGAAGTAGTGAGAGAGTAGGAGACGATGGTGCGAGGGAAGTAAGGGAAAGCAGAAGAATAAGAAGAAGTCGACATAATGCTACCACCATTGGAGCTCATCTCACCCAAAAATGCGAGTTGCGATCACTAATTACAATCAATGGAATCCAACATTCGCTATCTTAATTAACTAATTATTGTTGATAAAATAAACGAATTAATTATTGCGTCGGTTGTCCAAAAAAAAAAAAAAAAAAATACGGTATCTTACTTTTCGAGTAATTAACTCAGTCATTTTTTGGTCATCAAAAAATATATATATGGTCATAAAAAAAAACTCAGTCATTTTTTTAGTTTGAATGCAAAACATAATTCGATACTCTCTTTTTAGCTTATAACATTCCACATCAACATCTCTTTATTATTGAGTGAAACAAGTTTCTTTTGATTAATTACGCAGGTATCACTAAAGTGGAAACGATCTCTTTCTAGTTTTATTAAAATTAATTGTGATATATTTGTAAAGGAGGATGCGATTACGATGGATTGCCCATGATGAAGAAAATCATATTCTCTACTATGGTATGATGGTTACTGATAAAAAATCTACGGTGATTGGTGTAAAGCCTATCGTCTGTTATGAGCTATGGAAGTTGTCGGGGTACTTGGCTACAAGTATATCATCTTTGAAGGTGATAACTCAAGTTAATTGCATCTTTAAATGACTCAGCCCATACTATGAAGATTCAATCGTATAAAGAAGCTATCGATTCTTGGAAACTCAGGTTCTTGGCCATTCTTTTGTTTATCAAAACCGTAATGCTAATCTTTGTGCTGATTGCTTAGCAAAAACTGCACTAGACTCATTGATTATGTGTGATGTTCAATCATTTTGTCATTCATTTATCAGGAAGATTATTTAAACAGTTCATAATAAAATTCTTTCATGTAAAAAAATATTTTACATAAATATCTCTCTCCTCCACATATTCATTCACATTTTATATTTTACAATAAATTCGTTTAATAAAATTCAACATTCTATACCACCACTTTTATTATGTAATTTTTATTTTATTTTATATCTTAAATGTTATGATTACATATCAATAATCAATTAGTATTAAACTATAACAATTAAAGAAAAATAATTTTGTTTTCCTGGTTTTACTTTTAATTATATTTTGTAAGTAACATATACAAAATAGATATTTTCATTATTAAAACAATAAAAAATTATAAAAAAACTTAGATATAACACTATAGTAATAAGAGCTATTGTTAGGATCTATTGATAATTTAAATATATATACAAATCAAATGAAACAAACTTATATTTAAAGAAAAAATTGATGAATTTTGATACAAAATTTATAAATATCAAATATAGTTATTATAAAATAATTAAAATTAAATAATTTGGGTGAAAATAGCAATAAAATCAACAACAAATAGTTACTTAACATCAATATTTATTTATATTTTATTTTAACTTTAAATTTTTGTATCCAATTAAAAAACTGACACGTGTCTATACTAGATCTCAACTTTTTGATTTAACCGTATTTATTGTATTCAACACCAAACTTACCACCTCATTTTTTTCATCTTTTCAACTCTTCCATTGCAAGAGTTAAATAGTTAAATTTATAAAAGTATATATTTTTATTTTATTATTTTAAAATATTTTTCATTTTTGAAAACATAATTAAAATAAGACATAATATTATTATTAGCCCAAACATATCAAAAATATTGTTTAATTATAATTATAAGCCCACGTCATTATAGATACATTATTATTTTTGTATGTATTTTAAATATGATCGCTCATTTTTTTTATATTGAATTTAAAACATATTATTATGCAATTCTAAAATATTATAAGGCGGAAAAGGAAATAACTTCTCTTGGTCTCTCTATTTGCGGTATGAAGAACTCGTTGTCTTGTACCTTTCGCCGTTGGTGTCCGGCTACCGCGCCGGCGCGCAACGATTCTCTCTTCGTTTTTATTTTTTTATTTTCTTGCTTTCGGTTTCCCCCTATTCGCTTTTCATTTTTCGATTCGGTCTACCACCGATGTCGATGTTATCCTTTCAGTATCACCATGGTAATGCATGTCACTTTCTTTCCATTGTTTCCACCGGATTGAATTTATCGTCCTCCTTCTCTTGCAGGTTTATTCAGTGACTTTTCGGTCACTCAAGGTGGTGCATGTGGCTTTGGTGAGATTAGGGTGTGGCCGGCTTTGGTGTTTACTGTCCCTGGATACTTCCTCGGAAGTTGTGGTGGTTCAGGTCTATATTAATAGGGGTTGATTTTGGATGGTCGGCTCCTCGCCGGATTGTGCTCTTTTGGACTTCTCTCTTTCTCCTTGTGATCGGCGTTGAAGATTGGAGGCAGATTTGTCTTACCGGACATATTCTGTTTCGACGGCTGGCGATAGGAGGCATGATCAACAGCTGGACTAAGAAGGTTTAGGGCACCTTCTTTTCTGATGGACTTGAGATTGGGCCGGTTGAAATATTTTTGGAAGTCCAGTGCTATTTTGGATTAGACCTTTTATATATTATGGTTCTTAAGTAGTTTTTTGGTATCTTTATGTATTATAATATTATCATTAGATTTATGACTACAACTTATCTTGGGAACACTTTCTATCCAGATCGCATGTTTCAGTATTATATTGATAATCAGGAATTCAGAAGATTGTCTAATGTTTAGTAGTTTAGATTCGTCTAGACTACATTCTCTCGTTTCAAGAGTTCTTATTCTTTTAGGAGTGTGTTATCATCTTTTTAACAAGGTTAGCCACCTTTTATAGGTTTACATCTTCCTCATAGTGAGATTCGTTGTACCTCTTGATAGATTGTATTTTCTAATTTAGTATACTATAATAAATGACAAAAAATCATGTAAATTTGTATGAAGTTGCAGAGAATCTAAACGGGGCTTAAGTAAATATCAATATGGCTTCGTACAAATTAGTTTGTTGACTCAAAATTCTTAAAATTTATCTATGTCTCATAGTTTCAAATATACTAAAAATAAGAAGATTAATCATACCGTCATATCCCGTTGTTTGACCAACTCTTCAAATATTCAGAGACAAAACTCCTCTTCCGAAAATTTGAAAATTCAAACTAAATATTCATAGGGTTGAGACGAGGGCGATCTACCCTCTTTCCATAATTATCTTTTTCATCAAGTCATCGCCGCTGCATTTTTGCCTTTGATGACTACATCACCGAATCCACCTCTGGGTGGTACGTCTTCTCTGGTTCCACCTCATGGTGGTGTCTCGTCTTCATCTGGTCCTACTTCCCCACCTTTAAGCCCTTCGACTCACTTTTTTCCTTAGACTTAGGGGGGTTTTTACCGCCGGCTTCGTCGGAATCAATGGCGGATTCTCCTCATGATGATACAATTGTCTCTCTACACTTCCAAACCACCAACACAACTACTTGGTCTCAACTTGTTCATGACACAGCATCAACTCTACAAACATATTATAATGATGTTCCTTTCCTATTTGAGAATGAAATAGCTTCAGTAAAAGTGCCACAACATCTTAAAGAAAATTCGCAACCTCTCTGCAAAAATTCTTAGTTGGTTACTTAACTGGAACCGCACCACATATTGGAAAAATCCACACTACAATTAACATGCTTTGGAATCGTGATGGAAATGGTTCAAAAATCGATGTCCAGGTTTTACAGGATGACACAGTCTTGTTCTGAATTGATTCTTCTAAGATACGTAACAATGTTTTTCGAAGGAAGTTGATATCACTTGGTTTTAACAATTTTTAGTGGGTATTTATACCTAATATTTGGCGTTATTCCGATGCTTTCCTTTTGTTTTTAGCATATTTTCAGGGTTCTAGGTGTTTGGGACATTCTAGAGTGAAAATGATGATTTTTAGAAGAATTCAGGTGCAAATGAGCCAAATTGAGAAAGAAGAATGATCCAGGCTAAAGCATGTTCGATCCAGGCATTTAATTGAGGAGATCGATCGATCCAAGCTCCTGAAGAACCTACCGTTTTTTTGATCGATCGATCTACATAAGAACGATCTATCCCTTTTCAAGTGTAGATCGATCAATTCAAGCATGGATCGATCGATCCCTTTACACGAGAAAGAATGAATTCAAGCAAAAAGACACATTCGTCCTTAATATCTATCAAGAATTTTCCTTATTAAATTAGATTTTTCTTATTTTATTAGATCAATATAAAAGCCTTAGGCTTAGTTTTTTAAAAATAGACACAATTATATTTTTGAATACTTTTGAGAATTCAGAGCTTTCCAGAGAGAAGAGATTTTCAATCTTGTATTTGGAGAAGATTTTTGAACTTTGTTTTTACTTCTAAATACAAATTGATTTCTTTTATGCATTCTCTTTTAATGATGATTCTTGATTGCTTAGTTATATCTGAGTAGCCACCTCGTTAGGTTGTAGGGTTTAACCCAGGAAAACCAGGTTTTGATAGTTAAGGTTTGACATTATGAATTTGAATTGTTAGGTTCTTAGTCTAGATTTGTCATCATTTTTTGAATTATCCTCATCACCTAGTTCATGATATTAGGTTAATAAATACAAAAGGATTTGACCTAGTCTAGATGAGTAAGTGTATTTGCTTGCGGAAGTATTGTCTTTGATGCTTATGAACATATCAAACCTGAAATCATTGCATGATTGAATTTTTTAAATAGGGCGGAAGTTTGTATTTGGTAATTCGATTATACGGGTCTAATACTTCGGGATGAGATTAGTCTATCTTTGTCTTTTGAGTTGAGAACTATTTTCATAAATAAAACTTGCATGTCAACCTAAACTTCAATCATGATAACTTGTGGAATTCTTTAACGCCTAGCGTTTTCTCTAATTGCATACAACCGTTTAAATTACTGTCTTTTTATAATTGAATCAAACAATCTTTCTTATTATCGTCTTAGTTAGAAACGAACGTTTAACAGAGAGTCACACAATCTGATCTCTGTGGGAAATCGACCCTATCTATACTGTAAAGATATGTTCTCTGCAGTGTAGAATTAAGATTAAAACCTGAGTCTATCAGATTTTTGGCGCCGTTGCCGGGGACCAATTGTGCCTTTTAAGTTTTTCTTAGCGTCTAGTCAAAGATTTTTATTTTCAGTGCTAATATCGTTCTATCGTCTTGTCTTTGTTTGAACAGGAGATCTAACAAATTATCTGAATTTGTTAACCTCACTGACGAAGAATTAGCAAGAGTAGAACACTCAAACCGGAAAGCAAGAAAAGACGCAAGCTCTTCCAACACAATGGGATACAACATTATTATCAACAATCCGGTCTTACCTGAAGACCAAAACGTCCAGAATCCTCAGCAAGGAGTACATCAGTTGGTGATTAAACAACCATGAGAAAATGACAATCAAGTGCCACTAGGACAACACGAAGGAAATGACAATCAATTGCCACCAGAACAACAAGTAGGCGGTAATGGTAATTAAGACCCACCGGAAATGTCAGAAATCACCCACTACATCAAAACATGGTACTAGTTCTAGACTTAAACAACCCTGAAGCTTTCCTTGACAATAGGATTGCTCTACACCCTCTCCAACCTCAAAGATAAGACTACCAGTTCCCGTTTCAGCTCATCCAGTTGCTCAGGAAAAATCAATTCCATGGTTTGCCGACCGAGCATCCCATGGATCATATGGAAAAATTTGAGGATATATGCAGTACCACTTACCTCAATGGAGTCTCTACAGACTTCATGCATTATAAGCTCTTTAATCACTCTCTAGCAGATAGAGCTCTTAGATGGTTTTAAACGCTGCCTGCTAACTCTATAGAGACTTGAGATGAGTGCAAATCCAAGTTTCTAAGCCACTTTTATACCTCTACAAGGACCAACAATTTGAGAAACAAGATTTCTCAATTTCAGCAAGGTCCTGTAGAATCATTTTATGAAGCATGGGACAAGTTTAAGGAGTACCTTCGGGACTGTCCTCATCATGGTTTCTCTGAGCTAAGTCTTCTCAATACCTTCTACAAGGGTATAGAACAGCAGTATCGACTCTCTCTTGATACTGCTAGTAATGGTGACTTCATGACAAAGCATGTGAATGAAGCTTACCAGCTGATTGACAATCTAGCTCAGAGCAATAGAGTTCACTGCCTCGATTATGATCGAAGAGTAAAATCATCCAGTTCAGAATCTTTTGATCTTACTGAAGTGAAAGGACTCCTCACTTAACTTCTCAAAAAGCAAAGTGAGAAACATGTCAGTTTCGCTGAAGATGTGGAGAAGATATAGGCTAATTGTTTTGCTATTAAAGAAACTGAGAATGTAGAGGAAGTGAGCTATATTAATATCCAACGACAGAGAGTGTATAATCAGGGCTTCAATAAAGGTAATCTCTCTTGTAGGAGTACTAATGTGGCTAATCCACAAGACCAGGTGTATCAAAACTAATCGCACAACTTTGTGCTGAAATTCGGACAAACATTCGGTCAGAATTCAAGTGGAAGAGGTTTCCAAGGAAACCAGAATAAGAGTTTCGTGCATAAATAAAACTTAGGAGGATTCCAAACGACCTCTCAACCTGGATTTCAACAAGCTACTCCACCTCAAGACAACAAGGTAGAATCAATGATCAAGGAAATCCTAGAAAGCCAGCAACGTTCTGAAAAGAACCTGAATGTCAAGTTGATATTACTTGGTTTTAATGCATAATAGTGGACATTTATTCTTGTTATTCTGCATTATTCCGAGTGTTTTTGTTGCATATTTGGTAGAGTTCAGGATTATAGGTGTTCAGATCGAGTCGGAGCAAAATGATGCATTTCAAGAGATTTCAGAAACTGCAGAAAAATGTGCACAATCGAGCAAGGATTTGCCCGATCAAGAAAATGTCCTTGGATAATTAGAAGACTGAAGATCGATTGGGCAAGAAGAATAAGTCATGCAAAAACGTGAGTTTCTCAATCGGGCAACCATGTGCCGATCGAGCACATTCCCCGAGAAGAAGAAGTTTTCCAAATTTGCAATCAAGTCCTCAAGCTTATCCAAGTTTTCCATATTTTATTATTTTACTTTTTTAGCTTATAAATACATGGTGTTTTAGGTTTTTAGAACCAAGCTTTATTTTAGATTTTGAGAGAATTATTGCGGGAGAGGAGATTCAACCTGTATTTGGAGAAGATTTACAAACCCTTATTTATATTTATCCTATTTTAATTATGTGTTCTATAATGATATTGAATTGTGTATGCTTTGCAATGTCTGAGTAGTTCCATAGTTAGGTTTTAGGGTTTCCCAGGATAATCAGGGTTTGATTGTTAGATTTGTCATAAGGGATAATAATTGTTAGGTTCTTAGTCTAGACTTGTTATTAATACATGAATTATAGTAGCTAACTAGTTCATTGATATTAAATTGATAAACACAAAGAGATTTGGTTTAAAAGTTGGATATAGTATAGATGAATAGGTGATTTTGCTTGCGAGAGTATTGTCTTGATTGCTTATGAACAATTGATGAACTATATTGCATGATCTATTAATTAAAAGACGGCGAGAGTTTGTCTCTGATAATTTGAGCATAAGATTTAGTACTCTGAGAGGAGATTATTCTATTATTGTCTTTCATGTTGAGAACTATTTTAAAAGAAAATCCATGAATGCTAAATTAACTTTCAATCTTGATTACCTGTGGTTTCCCTGATGCCTGACGCTTTTACTTTATAGTTTTAAACCGTTTTCTATTTACCATTTTGATTCGTTTACAGACAACCTCATTATTACTACTTTAGCTTAAGTTGAAACTGAAACTGAAACGTGTAATTCTGGTCTCTATGGATTCGATACCTATACTTTGCTACATTGAATTGTTCTATGCAATATTTGTTTTAGGATTTAAATTCTAGACCTATCAGAATTTTTGTGCCGTTGTCAGGGACCAATAGTGCCCTTTTAGTTTCTTATTAGAACCTTGTCTAAAATTTTATTTTTTCCAGTACTCATCTCGTTCTTTTCTGCTTGTTTTTTTACAGGTGTATGATCAGAAGATCTAAAAAATCTTCTAAATTGTTAAACCTCAGTAACTCAGAACTTGCACGGATAGAACGCTTAAACCGGAAAGCTAAGAAAGACGCAAGCTCATCCAGTTCAATAGCTGGGAACGTTAATCAAATCATTCCGGTCGAACGCGAAAGTCAAGTCGATCCACCTGCTCTTGGACTCAATCAACTCATTAACCAAGCGCAAGGTGATGATAACGGTAATCCAGTGCCACCAGGCCAACATGGAGCTAATAACAACCAAGCTCCACCGGAAAATCCAAATCCTCATAATTCTTAGAACATAGATGCGAGAAACTTTGTCTTGTATAAAGATCCGGAGAGAGGTCATATGCTCAATGCACCTCTAGTTGGTTCCTACAACAATCCTCAAGCCTACTATGCTAACATGAACCCCATCCAGCCCCCTCAACCTCAGCGAAGGGAATGCCAATTCCCTATCCAGCTTGTTCAGATGATCCGTAACCACCAATTCAGTGGTTTACCAACTGAGCACCCAATGGATCATATTGACGTTTTTGAGGACATCTGCAGCACTATCAGACTCAATGGAGTAACCAGCGATTTCATGCACTGTAGTTTTTTCTGTCACTCTTTAGCTGAAAGAGCACTTCGCTGGCTATAGTCTCTACCTGCTGGATCCATAGTAACCTGGGATGATTGCAAAGCCAGGTTCATAAATCAGTTCTTCACAACTACCAGGACTAATACTTTGAGGAATAAGATCTCTTCTTTTGCTCAAAACTCTGTGGAATCATTCTATGAATTTTGTGAGAGATTCAAAGAGCTGCTTCGTGATTGTCCACACCATGGTTTTTCTGATGTAAGTCTTCTCAATACCTTTTATAGAGGAATTGAACAGAAGTATCAGTTGTCCTTAGATACAACAAGCGATGGAGACTTTATGCAGAAACCTGTTCCATATGCTTATCGTCTAATAGAGAATCTAGCAGTTAGTAATATCAATCATTTCTATGAGTTTGATCGTATAATATAGGTTCTTGTATTGGCTGCTAACTCAGAACTCTCAGAGCTGAAAGGAGAATTCTTAGAGATGAAAGGACTAATCACTCAGCTTCTAAAGGGTCAAAACCAGAAACAGGTTAGTGCTGTAGACGATTCTGAAGTTGATTGCTTTGCAGTCCAAGAGCAGAATACAGGTGGAGTTGAGAAGGAAGTTAGTTACACCAGTGCTCAAGGTCAACGGGTGTACAACCAAGGGTATAATCAAGGCTTTAAGAAGACTCATCCTAACCTATCTTGAAGAAGTACCAATGTTGAAAACCCCCAAGACCAACACTATCCACCGCAACAAAAACCTTTTGTGCATAACTCTAATGTAGACAGTGAAAAGACAAGTTGGTGTCTTTCCTGGGAAAGCTGAGGAGAATCCAAAGGGGTATTGCAAGACTTTGGTTGGTAGTTTAGAAGAAGAAGCTGAGAATTTGGAAGAAGATGCAGATTTTGAAAATCTGGAAAAATATGCAGAGGAAACTGCCCGATCGAGCATCCTTTTCTCGATTGGGAATATCGGTTCCAGCGGAATAGATCGAACGGGCACACTTGGCCCGATCGTGGAATCGATCAAAAAAGTTCCAGGAACATTTGATCGATCAGGCACATCACTTGCTTGATCGATCATCAAATCCGGATAGAAAACAAAGATAAATGCCCGATCGTGCACCACTTGCCCGATCAAGCAGATGCGCCTGGATATAAAAACTCCTTTAACTGCTTATAAACCGAGAATCCCTTATCTAGTACACTCTATAAATCCCATATCAGAGTTTGCAGATGGTGAGATGATTGGGAAGCCACCAAATCCACTTAGGAAGCTTCATAAGATACAATATCCAGGGAATTCTTAGTTCCTCGTTCGATCAATGGGATAGAATTCGAAGATTCTCTTTGTGATACTGGAGCTAATGTGAGCGTTATGTCAATGATTGTTGCAGAACGATTGGGACTATCATGTATCAAACCATCTCACATGACTTTCAAGCTTGCTAATGATTCTACTATCTTTTCCAGTGGTTTTGTCTCGGATCTATTGGTACAAGTTGGAAATTGCCTGGTTCCAATTGATTTCCATATCTTGGAGATGAATGAGCATCCACATGAGCCTTTGATTCTCGGAAGACCCTTTCTTGGAACCGTAGGAGCTGTTGTTGATTTACCCAATCAACACATATCTCTGAAACACATCAAGAGGCGGGTTTTCTATCCAACTATTCCTTCAAAAGGGATCTTCAGGCTAACCGTGGTAAAAAAGGAGGAGATAAAGAATGGAGTTCATATTGAACCGAATCTTAAGTGTGAAATTGCTGAAGTCTTACACAAATAGCCTCCAATCTTAACAAGGAATGAGAATTCCAAGTTAAAGGAGAAAGTGAAAGTGAAACCAAAGAAGGTAAAGAAAGAGTCTCAAGTAGCTTTGATCCCTCAAGCACTAGTTGGGGGTACAATTGCGTATAAGGTAAAAAGCAAGGGGGTTCTCAAAGCTCTTCTCGAAGTTTAGAGTTTTACTCACCCCGGAGTTCAAAGAAAAAGGGATTGATGCTACAAAAGGTTTGATGGGTAAGGTCCTGAACCTAAAGATGTCTGGAATTAGAGCTTGTTATGGAACATCGCTGGATGTTGATTCCATTCCTACTTAGAGGTAAGTACCGTCAAGCTAAGTGACGTTAAACAAAGCGCTGAGTGGGAGGCAATCCACTATATTCAGAGTCTAGTTTAGTTGTTTTTCAATTTAGAGTCAGTCCTAAATTACTTATTTTTAGTTTTGAGCCTTAAATGTATCAGGTTATTACTGGTGAATATTCTTCAAGGACGTTCCGGGTTATCTCTTATGTAATCTCATTAATCAACTTTTTTACTTGAATTGATGACTATTTGGATGGTTTCTCTCTTGATTCTTGCTAATGTTATTTATTATTGCTTAGATCATTTCTCACCATCCACCATCATTCTTGTGTTTTGACATGAGTTGATTTTAGATTCATGATTGATTGGTTTTTCTCATTAAGTAAATTATTGATTTTTGCTAATTATAATTAGTATTGCTTGATCATTGCTCATTACTTACCAATTGATTGTGTGATACTGGAATGATTGCTGTTAACTGTTTTGAATGATGCCTCTCCTATATGATTCTTGATGATTTTTGATTAGTATTGCTCGATCATAATGCCTTAATGGTTTCTCTTGCAACTGATTCTTGTTAGTTTATAAGCTATCATTGCTCGATCGTTGTTCAACCATTACTTACATTTCTCTTGAGTGTTTGTTCTTTTTGCAGGCATTGCAAAGAAGGCAAAGGAGTTCAAAACAGATTTGGAAGCAATTCACCTTTAGTAAACCTCTTTCCCTTGAAGTCATATGATATATTATTATCTACTTTCACCATTACAGATTTTCTATTGATCCTGGTTACTTCTATACCTTATCTTAGATTTATTTTCACACTGGGACGGTGTGAAGTAAGTCTGGGGGAGGGTGTAATGATACTAACTATATTTTGATGTTTTGTCTTTTTGGTGAAAATTTTCAAATTNTTTGTCAAAATTTTTGTTTTTAATCTAGCTGAGTCTATCGAGTTGAAGGAACCATGATCAAAATCAATGATGATAAATATCCAAGTGTGGCTATAGTTTTCACTTTCTCTAGATTACTGACTTAGATGATTTGATGAGATTAGGATTGGAACCCATTACTGATTGATTTGTTTCTNCTGAAAGTTCTGGTCTTTTGAGTTATTGATGAATTGATGCTAGCTCTCCCATGATAGGACTTAATTTAAATATTAATTATTCTTGATTATGGTGTTGATATACTCTCAGAATTAGGTATCTTGCTCTTCAGTGTTCTGTAAAGCCGACAAGTTTTTCCAGTACGGTCCGAGTCCTTTCTCTTTCTCCCTTCAGAAAAAACCCGGTAGAAAAAGTGTTAAAAGTGTGACCTAGAAGTCCGTAATCATTGCTGGGCTTCTAAACAAAAAGCAGTAAGAAAATAAAAAAGCAGAAAAGTGAAAGTTTAAAAAGAAAAGAAAAGAAAACGCGAAAAAGTGCAAAAAAAGAAGTGAGAAAGGGGGGAAAAAGGATCAGGATCAGAAGTCGGTTGATGCTCTATTTGGTATGGGCATTTTGATAGAAGAGCTACTCGAGTAAATTGATATGATTTGATAGTTGATTGATTTGATTTAGAGTAAGAAACATGTTATTAGTTTAGTGGTGGTAAACAGTTCAGTCTAAGTAGTTGTTTGAGATTGGTGTCTTTTGAATTTTAAACTATGCTTATGGTTTTTGAGATTTTGTGAGTTCCTATTTGGTCCATTTCAAACTTCTTCTCCAGATTGAATCTTGCTTTACTTGAGGACAAGAAAATATCTAAGTCTGGGGGAGTTGATATTACTCGGTTTTAATGCATAATAGTGTGCATTTATGCTTGCTATTCTACATTATTCCGAGTGTTTTTGTTGCATATTTGGTAGAATTTCAGTATTCTAGGTGTTCGGGTCGAGACAGAGCAAAACGATGTATTTCAAGAGATTTCAGAAGATTTCAGAAACTGCAGAACAATGTGCACAATCGAGCAAGGAGTTGCCCAATCGGTTAAATGTCCCTGGATAATTAGAAGACTGAAGTCGATCGGGAAAGAAGAATAAGTCGTGCAAAAATGTGAGTTGCTCGATCAGACAACCATGTGCCCGATCGAGCACATTCCCCGAGAAGAAGAAGAAGTTTTCCAAATTTGCAATCAAGTCCTCAAGCTTATCCAAAGTTTTCTATATATTATTATTTTACTTTTTTAGCTTATAAATACATGGTGTTTTAGGTTTTTAGAACCAAACTTTATTTTAGATTTGGAGATAATTACTGAGGGAGAGGAGATTCAACCTGTATTTGGAGAAGATTTCTAAACCCTTATTTTATATCTATTCTATTTTAATTATGTGTTCTATAATGATATTGAATTGTGTATGCTTTGCAATGTTTGAGTAGTTCCATAGTTAGGTTTTAGGATTTCCCAGGGAAATCATGGTTTGATTGTTAGATTTTTCATAAGGGATAATAATTGTGAGGTTCTTAGTCTAGACTTGTTATTAATGCATGAATTACAGTAGCTAACTAGTTCATTAATTAAACTGATAAACACAAAGAGATTTGGTTTAGAAGTTGGATCTAGTCTAGATGAATAAGTGATTTTTCTTGCGAGAGTATTGTCTTGATTGCTTATGAACAATTGAATCTGAACTATATTGCATGATCTATTATTTAAAAGACGGCGAGAGTTTGTCTCTGATAATTTGAGCATAGGGTTTAGTACTCCGAGAATAGATTATTCCATTATTGTCTTTCATGTTGAGAACTATTTTCAAAGAAAATCCCTGAATGATAAACTAACTTTTAATCTTGATTAGTTGTGGTTTCTCTGATGCCTGACGCTTTTACTTTATAGTTTTAAACCGTTTTCTATTTACCGTTTTGATTCGTTTACAAACAACCTCATTATTACTGCTTTAGCTTGATTTGAAATTGAAACTGAAACGTGTACTTCTGGTCTCTGTGGATTCGATACCTATACTTTGCTACATTGAACTGTTCTCTGCAGTATTTATTTTAGAATTTAAATTCTAGACCTATCACAAGTTTGACAGCATGTACAATGATTTAAACAACAAATTTGAATCATTGTCAAATAATGTGAAGAATCTAGATCTGCAAGTGGCTCAAACCTCAAAAGAAGTGAAGAGACAAGCTGGTGTTCTTCCTGTGAAAGTGGAAGACAACCCACAAGGCAACTACAAAGCCATAAATTCGGGTACTGAGAAGAAGAATGATGAGTATGAAAATTATGCAGTTTTTAGAAGTTTCGGTAATGATACAGGAAGAGAGATGATCCCCTAAGGGATCGATCGATCCAGTCATCCGTAAAAACTTAGAAGCAGTAGATCGATCGATCTGCATACTTGGATCGAGTAATCCAGGAAAAAAAGATGTTTCCAGAAAAACGATCGATCGATCCACATTGGATCGATCGATCCATCAGAGCAGATCTCGAAAGAAAGCGAGATTGATCGATCCCAACCTAGATCGATCGATCACCCCCTGCAGACTGCTGAAATTTCAAATGAACTCGCTAAGCTCAAGATTACATGCCCAGAAGAGCCTGAAACATATGAAGAAGAGCTGGTATCCTATGATGAAGTTTCTAACAAGTTCATCCCACTGAGAATACTTCAAAAACTACAAGATCCTGGGGAATTCTTACCTCGAATCAAGATCAAAGGAGTCATCTTCATGGACTTACTCTGCGATATATGAGATAATGTTGACGTCATGTCCAAGATTGTTGCTGAGAAGTTGGGACTCAAGGGCAATAAAACTATCAGAGCTAGCTTTTACACTAGCTAGCAACTCTGTCATATCCTCTAATGGATTGATCTCTAATGTGATGGTGCAAGCCAAAGATTGTGTTATTCCACTCGACTTCCATGTCATTTATACTCAAGGGAATTAAGATGTGCAATTAGTCCAGGGAAGACCTTTTCTATCATCCGTAGGAGTTGTGATAAATATGCCTAAAAAGCGCATCTATCTCACAATGATCAAGAAGGGTTACTATTATCCAATAGTACCCAACAACAATGCTTTTAAGATCATGATGATGAAGAAAAAAGGGTAGCACAGAAATCTCAAGCCATGTCTAGTACTAAAGAGGTCATTCCTGAAGTCTTGAAAGAGGAAGCTTAAACCTCAAGCAAGGGTGCAACCCCTAGGATCAAAAAGAGGGGTAAGATAAACTTGACAAAGATCAATGAGAATCCCCAACCAATCTTGGAGTCTCAAGCATCAATTGGAGAAGGAATCAAGCATAGGGTGGAGGGTAAAGAAAATCCAAAGCCTTCCTCAAAAGTCGAAAACAAAGGTCATCAGAAATCAAAGAAGATCAACAAGAACATCCATATGATTTTGATTCCTCAAACACTGGTTGAGGACGGAATTGAGTACAAGGTAAAGTGCAAAGGAACCTCAAAACTTTTTCAAAGGTTAAAGAATTCTTTCCCTCATATTTTAAAAACAAAGGGGAAGACTATTCAAAAGAAATGATGAGAAAGGTTCTGAATATGAAAATTCCAGACTATGGTGGTTCCAGCAAGGCATCTATTGGTGCTTACTTAGTCACATCCTAAGAGGTAAGTTCGTCAAGTTTTTGACGTTAAACAAGTGCTGAGTGGGAGGCAACCTACTTATTCAGTGTTTTAGATTAGTAATTTTTAATTTTGAGTCAGTTTAGCTTTAGGAGACTAACTTATTGATTTTTAGCTGTGAGTTCATAAGTGTTTCAGGGAAGTTCATAAGGAGAAGAACGGGTCGGAGGTTTAGATCGATCGATCCATCGACTTTCAGAGAGTACTGATGAAATAGATCGATCGATCCGTCTATGGATCGATTGATCCAAATGACCAGGAGCTTCACGTAATAGTAGATCGATCGATTCATCTATGGATCGATCCATCCATCGATGATCAGGTAAGTTCCAACATTTAAACTCAAGATTCATATTATTCTCGTTTCTTTCCTTCTCTTGGGTTTATTTTCACACTAGGACGGTGTGATTTAAGTATAGGGGATGGTATATAGCTACTAACCATGCTTTGAAGTCTTTGTGGATGTTTCATCATTTTGGTGAAAATTTTCAAAATTTTGTTTGTTTGATTTAGTAGAGTCTAGTCGAGTCGAAGGAACAATGACCAAAATCTATGATGATTATTAGCCTAATGTGAGTTTAGAATTGATTTTCATTTGATTATTGACTTAGATAAACTAATGCTTTTAGGTTCAGAACCCCATTGATTGATAGATATGCTTTTGAAATTTCTAGTATTTTGGATTGTTGATGAATTGAAGCTAGCTCTACTTTGTTGTGACTTAAATTGATCTAAATTTTCTTATCTATGATGTTGGGATACTTTGAGCTAGATATTTTTGTCTTCAGCCCTCTATAAAACCAACAGTTCTTTCAGTACAATTATGATCCTCTTCTCCTTCCCTTCAATAAAAAAAGAGAAAGAAGAATACAGTACAGAAAAAAGATTGAAAGCGTGATCTAGAAATCTGTAGTCAATCCCAAAACAGAATCGTCTACCAAAAAAAGAGAAAAAATATGATAAAGAAGTGAGAAACAGAGAAGGAAAGGACAGGATCCGAAGTGGCTCGATGCTCGAATTGGTATGGGGATCATGAATGACGGATACTCTAGAGCGTTGATCGATACCCCATAGGTAAGAACGCACTTGTTTAAACTTAAATAAATCTAATGAGCTGGTTGATATGATTTGATAGTTTAATTGATCTGGAATTTAGAGTAGAAAGTATGTTGGTTAGATTATGTGGTGGTGAACAATTTATTTTGCTAAGGTTGTTTAGAATTAGTGTCTTTTTGTTTTCGATTTTTGAACTTAAGGTTGCTAAGATTCTGAGAGGTCATGTGTGGTTTTCAAACCCTTCTCTAGATTTTGTCTTGCTTCACTTGAGGACAAGTAAAGATTTAAGTCTTGGGGAGTTGCTATCACTTTGTTTTAACAATTTTTAGTGGGTATTTATGCATACTCTTTGGCGGTATTCTAGTGATTTCCTTGTGTTTTTAGCATATTTTCAGGATTTTAGGTGTTTGGGACGCTTTGGAGCGAAAAGATGATTTTTAGAAGAATTCAAGTGCAGATGGGCCAAATTGAGAAAGAAGGATCGGTCCAAGCTAAAGCATGTTCGATCCAGGCATGTCATTGAGGAGATCGATCGATCCTATCATAGATCGATCGATCCAAGCTCCTGGAGAACCTATGGATTTTTAGATCGATCTATCTACACAACATCGATCGATCCAAGCATGGATCGATCGATCCCTTTACACGAGAAATAATGAATTCAAGCAAAAAGACACATTTTTCCTCAAGACCTATCAAGAGTTTTCCTTATTAGATTAGGTTTTTATTATTTTATTAGATCAATATAAAATCCTTAGGCGTAGTTTTTAAAAAACAGACACAATTAGATTTTGAATACTTTTGAGAATTCAAAGCTCTAGAGAGAAGATATTTTCAACCTTGTATTTGGAGAAGATTTATGAACTGTTTTTACTTCTAAATAGAATTTGATTTCTTTTATGCATTCGCTTTTAATGATGATTCTTGCTTGCTTAGTCATGTCTGAGTAGTCACCGTGTTACGTTGTAGGGTTTATCCTAGGAAAACTAGGTTTTGATAGTTAAGGTTTGACATTATGAATTTTAATTGTTAGGTTCTTAGTCTAGATTTGATATTATTGCTTGAATTAGTCTGATCACCTAGTTCATGATATTATGTTAATAAATACAAAAGGATTTGGTTTAGAAACC